>VTPC01008646.1:0-95748 GCA_011009095.1 Ignelater luminosus | reverse complement strand
TAATAAAATTAAACAAGAAACAAAGCTTGCAAAGCATGCTGAGATGATACACAAAAGGGATTATTATGCTTAAAATTAACTCTCCATTGTTAATAATACTCAAACAAAACGCATAAAAGTCAATTTACTAGAACATTATTCTAAAAGCTCTACTTTAATTTCCTATTATAAATGTGCTTTGCCAGCGCTTCCCCGGGATAATTTGTACACACAATTGCTATCTACACCACCGAACTATTGAAGCTGTAATTTTCCCAGTACCTACGTTGGGAATTATTGAAATCGGAATCGATATAAAATAAATTCTACTAATAATAATGAAAACGGGCAAACAGAATTATGATTGTTAGAGAAAACATAACCCATTTTTCCGTTCCGACATTCTCACATGTGTATACATAATCTGATTGTTCCAGAATAAGGTTAAAAAAATAAAAAGAATATACGAGGACGTGCACAGGTGGCATAGCGAGTACGATATGATATGTCGACCGCCCGAGGTTACAGGGGATCTGATAAATGTGCTCCAGGGTCTTCATTCGGGATTAAATAAATGTATATTTCAGTCTGTGAAAGGTGCATTATAAAACGAGCTTTTATGCTTGCATTTCTGTTCTAACTTTGTTTAAACCTCTACAGTTTATCAGGATTTAAATGTTTTTACAGGCGCACAATTTTAAATATCTTCATATTAAATGCGACAAAAACTAAATTAAATAAAGTTATAGCAAAGGATCAAGAAACAATGGAAAATTAAATTTTTATCTCTATCTCTGCTTGGAGGAACACAAGCCTTTAGGGAATTTACGAGCAATTAAAATTGTAACTGAATGCATGCAACTAATAACACGCGTATTTTCTGTATCTTCGCGAAATTCTTACAAATTGAACTACTATTAAAAGCTGTCTAAGCAAAAAATAGTAAAGTTAAAAAACAAATGCTAACGGTATTCTAAGAAGACTTGCAATTTTGAAGATAATAAACTTTAAAACTGTTTCCATCAGCAGCTTTTATTTATTTTAACGCTTTATCGCTTGAAATGTCGTGCTCCTTACATGCTTCATCTAAGTAGTTAATGCCTTTATTGCGTCTTACTAGGTTTTGTGACTTAGGGCTAATTTTTTAAAGAATTTAAAAAGTAGATGTTTTATATTTTATTAGTTTTATTCTCAAATACGCTCAATTTTTAGATCTGCCTATTTCAAATCGAGACCTGCTCAAGACATGATGAAGCTACTTTTTTGATATTTTATGTTGTCGTCCCGTATTACAAAACCACCAAGTGCTACTGATTTCGAGGTAGCAAGATTGTCCCCAGGTATTTACATTCAAATTCACTACATTTGTTTTTATAGGACTCCGAATTCATACTGTTACATATTCAGATAATTTAGTGTATGTGCGTAGGTGTTCCATACTGAAATGTTACTGATATTTATCGTTCATTATTAACGCACACTAGGTAAAATTTAATAATAAAGACAGATTTGACCAAATATTTATATTATATCCTTGCTATTCTAATTGAGGAACGAATAAACAGACGTTAAACCGCTAGTAATTCTCGTGTTTACACAAATTTGTAAATTAGCGTCCGTTCTGGAAACATTAATGACCCAACCAAAATAATTACGCATTAAGTAAATGTAAACATATTCAAGAATCTATTAGTTGGTGAAGACTAACGAAATGTAGATTATTCTAGTATGAATTAAATTTTATAGAACAATACAGTTTGGATAATAAAACTACACATCCAGGCTACGCGAAACAGAACATTAAAATAGTTCTTGGATACTGGCGGAGAGATATGCAAATTATATAACGTACGCCACTTGAATGAACAATGTAATAAAGTGTCTAGTACAATTTAGATGTCTCAGAAATCTTTTATTACTCTTCTTCATGCATTTTAAAACACGTATGTATGAGTTGCAAATATTGCAACGCTGATGTTCCTTCTGGTTTGTATTCTAAAGATGATGTGTATTTTCATTTTAGTGACTGTCTTTCGTTTCGCTGATAATAATTTAAAAACAAATTGGGAAAATTAGATTTGCATCATTTGTAAGTTTAACTCTATTATTGAAAATTCTCACAACTTTTGTTAAAATAAAAGCAATTAGAACTAAACGGTGTCAATTTAATAATGGAAATTTAAATTCTCCTAGATATTCAAGGTTTCTTTCTAAATAATAATAGTAAATAATTCAATGTTGCCAAAAATTAAAGGAACGCTAGTTCAAAATATTTATCAGACTAAGCTCAACAAGTATTTGCAGAATTTCCAGTTGTACACGCAAGTGTTGTCTTCAGTAAGTAATGATCTCGTATAACAATTAAATACCTTTGAGCTTTTAGCTTAACTACAATAACTTAAGGATTACGAATGGTCATTAAATCCATGAAGAGATAATTATAAGTTAGTATAAATAGAAGTAGGGTTAGGTTAAATTACAAAGCTAATAATCCCGAAGAAAATAAATTCGCATTGTGCGTTTCGCATTTATAGTTTAAGAGCATTGTTTTGAGAGTTACAACAGAAGCTTTTTTTGAATAAATAAGTTTTTCTCTAAAATAAATCACATCCTTAATTAAACTACATAGCATACCTGCAGAAATAATTGGGAATTTTAATAAACGTCTGCTAGATTCAATCTGACAAGTAATAATTATTTGAGAACAATGAGGTAAATTACATATTCTGATTAGCATTTCTGATAGAAATTATAATAATTGTATGCAAAGCTAACATAAATAGAGCAGAACATCAGCCTATTGATTATATTTCATTGAGAGTGAATATATGTACTAATCTGCTTGTAAATTAAATCAGACCAAAGGAAACACCAACGGCATTAATAAGTTTCTAAATAATTAATTGATGTTTCTTCAACAAAGGGCTATCGATATCCATATATTTAGTTTGGTCGAATAACTAAATTCTAAATTCTAGTTAAGATTTTTGTTTTGCAGGCTTGAAGTTTCTAAAGGTCATTATATCATTTCTGTTTATTTTGTTAGCCCTCTGGAATCAGTAGATTCATTTTGAGAGCGTTTATTTTGAATATGAAGGTATTTATTTTAGAAAATGTTTGATTTAGACCGCCTACGAGTTTGAGCTGCTAATACTGCTCCTAGACGATAATGGGAATTAATCAATAATAACAATGAACCATATCTAGCGATTAACTACATATTTATTGAAGTACATGTTCTTGTATAGTATAATATAATAGAACAAACACAAACAGGTACCATTGAATATTACATTAAACGGTAATTACTCAATTGTTAGTTTAAAACAAGTTTATCCAGATGAAAGGGTATATAGAGCTCTGTTTCCTAGCACAAAGAAAGAGACTCTAAGAAAAAATTAACATGCGATGTTAAGATTTAGAATTTCACTGCGTGAGTATTGTTTTATGCTCAGGTGCGCCATTCCCATTAGATAATGTTGGCCGAGTTTACCTTGATTTCGGTTATTATTATTATTATTATTGAATCATTTTATTTCAGTTTCTCTTTCATTATTTTAACGTAGTTTATCCATGTAGTAACTCGTCATTGTTTATGATTTTTCTAAAGGAAATTCGACATAGCCGAGTAGAAACCTGGAAGCTAAAGTATCCGATATGATTTTATTAAGCTTGCTTTAATTTATCTTGTTTGTTTGAACGCCATATTTTTTGGTTAAAAAATAATTTCAGCCTGGAAGGAATTTACAAATGTTGTTTTCCTAATGATGCCCGTTTTAGATGTTTAGAGACCAAGCTCGTTAGGCTACTTCCTAAGAACAAAGATAAATTGATGTGCAACGACCGAAATTATGTACTGATTGATTATGTTTTGGATTTTACCAATCTGTCCATGTCGTCTCTCCGATACGAGGGTCTTATCAATCTTCTTCCTTACCTAGCATTTCCTAAAATTCTCTTAATAAGCTGAAAGCGTGGTTATTAGGTCTCGTGTTTTTACCAGACGAACCTTAAGACTATAGCTATATCAGCACATTTATTAATACAAAATCATAAACGGAAAGAAAATGTTTGTTTAAGAGAAAATGCTACGGAAGAATACAATTTACCATTTTATTTTACAAATTGTAAAAAATAAAAAGTTTGATCACCAAAGTGATTCAATTATTTACTGGCTGGTTGTCAAAGTTTGCTTGTTACCTAATGCATGATTACTATCTTTTTAGAACTGAATTAACTAATCGGTTACAAATCAAGTTTTCTAAAGTTCTAGAAAAACTATACGAGCCTAACTTTTGTCATTCGGCTACATAAAGATTTTATTTAAGAAATATAAAGCTTTGTGGTATAACACTAACGTCAAGGGGAGCATGAAACTGGGCAAAATGGAGAGCTCAATATGGTCCAAAGCACGCAAATGCGCATATAAAAATGTGAGGAGGACAAGATCAAAGACAAAAATAAAGAAAAATAAAAAATAAAAGATTTTTGAAAAACTGTTCAAGGGGGCATGCAACTAGGTATCAATTAGGTGATGGGCTTGAGAGAAACTCCCTTTAGATGATTATCCCCTTTTTAGTAATGTCTCTGACTAGTTGATGAGAAGACTCTAGCAATATATCATTAGGGGAGATCCAGGTGCTCTTTGCTTATGATAAAAGATAAGGTAGAGTAGGCTCTTTGTCTTAAAGACAGGACTTCTTTCTGATCCCGTCCACTTTCAAAATATTGGGTTCAATCTCGACCGCCAATCTCCTTTTACGCACAGCGGCAGCAATACAACCCACAATATAATCGGCTAATTGAAGAAAAGACAAGCTTACACTACATGAGAAGGTGCCTTTACATTGAAGAAGCTTAATAGTTATAATCGACACCTATCCAGAATTTTGGGAAATCAGCAATCCAACTGCTATTAGCAGATGAGGATAAGATTTGGTCTAATTTTTTCCCCGAGGCAGGTCTTCAAGAATTGCTGCCCAAGAAATAACCGCTTGAATCTTGACAAAGAGTTTTGTTCCCAGACTGACGAAAAAACGAAATTCAAAATTGAGTGGGCAGTCAAGGCGGTGAGATTGTTAGGCCGCTGGAAGAGGACGGCTGATATAGCTTTAAATGCTACCGTATCTAAGAAACTATTAGGAAGAAAAGAAAAGAAGGGAGAATGTTTGGAACCTGGTCAGTGTCGACTTATTTAATCAGTTTGCCTTGCTTGAATGGACAGTTTGTTCTTTTTGGGAACGATGGCTGCAGACAAAGCATAACATCTATCAACACCGACCAAGAAATGACAACCGAGGCTGAATAGCGTCCGAGTTTCTTTGGTAGAAAACCCAAATAGGGCGCAGTCATTGGCATTAGTGAGTGCAGCAAGTTCACATCTTTCATTTCATTCTAAATTATTCAGAATCAAGACGTTCGTCCAAAACAAAGTTAATTTGCATAGAAGAGATAGAATATTCTTGCTTGACTCACTTGTCTATAAGAAGTTTAGATGTCATTAGGCTACCGTAAAAGATCGTAGCGTAGCAGTTGACAAACGAGTATAGAAGAGGGTGTACACTCAATTGGGAATAGAGGAGTGTAAGAGCGAATCAAAAATTTTTATTTTCTATTTAGTTAAAATTCTATGGATATTACTTGTGAAAAAAAAACAAACATTGGATGTGTCGTCCTTTTTCTGAGAAACTTCACATTGCAACTGTCAGGACCTGAAGATCCTTAATACATCTTCCGTCGAAAGGAAGCTAAATATATTTCTGAATATTCTCTAGAGAGGGCGCATCTTTCTCCATCTCACTATTATCGAGACTATGGAATACATTAGACGCTAACTGAACTTGATTTTTATATAACACTTTTTGAACTTCTGTGCAGTTTTATAAGATTTTTGTTATGAGCCACCGAGAGTTGTAACGGTCCTTAACCACGTATTTCAGACCTAATCAGAACAAGTTTAATAAGAACTTTATCGAGTATTGTTAGAAAGTCGTTCAGGAAGAGCTCTATGATAGCTATGAAAGAGGCACACATGCAACCTTGACATAAATTTACTAGGTTTGTGATAAACACAAGTTGGGGTTACTTTTCTGGTAAGTTAGAAGATACTGTCGGTTAGGAAGTAAGATACTCAGTCGATTTCATGTCCATTTTAACATTTTAATGGCTGAAAGGATGGTATCAAGCTAGAATGTTGATTAAAACGTGCTATAATGAAATCACCTGTTACGCCTACCACTAAATCTAATTTTTAGGGAGTTTTAAAATCGTAGATACGTATTCTTTCATTTCATACAAAATGCGAATATCGTATATTTTCCATTTCTATTGAGGCAACGTTTTTCATAAAGAAACAAATTCTTGTTAACATTTAATATTTTTCCACTGAAACATGACACCAAAAGAAACTTAGGATGTAAAAAACCAACAGGCGTGGGAATAAACAGAGTTTTACTGTAATCTCCTTCATCTAACGTTTATACGGTAACAAGAACACACAATTTGCTAGTACGCAGCTGATAAAATCGGAATTAAACAAACGTAAACATGATGCTGTTTTTAAAAAGCTCAGAATATTCATATTAAAAATTATGAAAACAATTACGAAATGAACAAACCAAAAATAAACCCCTGGAAAAATTCTCACATTTTAATAGAGTGCCGAAAATATTATCCCGGGATTTAAATGAAGTGAAATATTAAGAGAGGTCGCCGAAGAATTAGGTAATGAAATCCAGACAGGAAAGCCATTAGAAAATTAGAAGTTGCGTTGTGCGAGATGCAGAATCCAGATGTCACCTGTGCTGCAGGGAGCCATCTGGAAGATCTTCCCTTAACATGTGTCTCTAATTATCTCAGTTCCTTTCAGCAGGCAGACAACTGTTGGGGGAATTTTGTGCTAAATATTAAAGCGTCCCTTTTCATTCTAGGGGAATATAAAAGGATGATATGTATGCATGTATTCCGCGTATGTTCTAAATTAAGCAACACAAATAAATGAAAGGGCACGTTCAATAATTGTAATTGTTAAACTGTTTGCTTTACTGCACTGTTGTATGCTAGCGTATATTTGATGAAGTTGTATATTACGAGGTTATGATAACTGTGTTCAATTAATTAATAGGAAATTGATATGCAAATGTAATGCTTTTGCTAGTTGTTGCCTTTAATTTTGGAAAACGGGCAAATATTAAATTTTGCATAATTCCATGTAATGAAACTCAATTACAACGGTAAAACAGAATATTCAATTAAATATACGTTAAGAAGGGAAGATTTGAAAGTCATCAGTGCCTAAGGTGATCACCGAGTAATTTTCCGGTGCCGCCATTTTCACCAGCACGTGCAAGAAAGATGGGTAAAAAGACGCACGTCTGGATGTTTTACAAACTAGTGTAATCAGGGTAAAATACCTGCTGCCTTACACACCAACGAGCCTAATGACAATTGCAAATGGCGAATTTGCATACAAATATCTAATAATAAGGAGGCACGGATGCTCCAAATTATACGCAATCCTAAAGTTAAATTACTTGAAAACTATTACGGCTATAAATACATTATACTTTACTGTATCGATCAGGAAAACTTCCCTTCTAACTTAGTTTGATTCGAAGTAAGTGCACGAAGGCATACAAACAGGCACTTTATAATTGTGTAACGTCCTGATACATATTTAAACGATAACGAAGTTAACTGGATTCACAGGATACATATAGAGCATTCGCTGGAGGCGACAGTTGCATTATGCATACGTTAGTTGTTAAAACAAATGAAAGATAAATTTCAATGAGAAATAAAAATTTAAGTTTTCAGAAGAAATTTTTGGACATTTTCTATTTGCTGTAACACTACAATATCAACTTTTTATTTGTTACATAATTAATAGATTTTTTCAAAAACTCTCCATTTATGGAAATTCAACTTTTAATTCATTTTTCAATTGAACGCATCTGTACTTATTATCGTGGCTACCTTGACATTTCCTGAGTAGGTTACTTGTATGAAATAAATTCGAATAAATGGAAAACTATCAGCTAGGTTTGTTGGATCGCTTAGAATGTTTTTTCCAACAGGGCCGATTCTGCTATTCTCTAATAAAACATGACGAATTCAAAAAGAAATAGACGTGTGCTCCAGGTGGGTAGATCAGCAAATAGCAACTCCTACACTTTTAAGAAGGTTAGCTTCAAGGATTCTGAAGGAGGCAAAAACAACCCTTAACAGAGAATTAATTAAAATTCGAACTTCACATTATCACGTAAAATACGTGGACAATGAGATCAAATGAACACCTAGAAGAATTAGAAGAAGAGCTATCATTTAGCAAGCGGAACATTCTAAGTTTGTGCGAGACAAGACTATCTGAAGAAAAATGCACTGTACTACAGTCAGGACATCTTTTATAGGCGAATAGCGGTCTTGATACATAAAAGTATAAAACATCTTGTCACCAAAATGAAATCAACATGAATGAAAATTCTCAAAACGATTAACACTTAAGGGCGACTCAGAATACATCAATTAAAAGACATCAATGAAAACATCAAAGAAGAAAAAAATGATCTGATAAGTATTACTAAAAATCTCTACAGTTCATTATACAAAAAAACGAGTCCGAAATCATTAAATGCCGCCGACAAAACAATTCTGAATGGACTCCGCAGAACTGTGAGCTATTTTGAAGCCTAAAACCATGCAAGAGTTGACTCAAGATACTTCTGAAGACCCTGGCAGAATGTGAACCGATAACCGAGGGAATTGCATATGCGAATGATCTTCTTTGAATGGTTGCTGACAAATCTCAAAATAAGATTAAAGCATATGAAAATGACGCTGTGCGACTTTTGCCATTTCAAAAGGAATTCTGATGTGAGATTCCATACTAAAGGTCGGAGACGAGAATCTGAAACGGAGCAACACTACACTGTACCTATCGGGAAGTTGAACTTTTGTAGACACATACTAGATACTACTTATTAAAGTGCAACATTAGTTGTAAATATAGCAGAGGATATAAAAAATCAATAAAATCTCAATAAAAAGAGAAGTTAGGCAAGGGGACACCATCTTCCCAAACTTATTCACTCTTGCATTAGAAGATGTCTTCAGGACTCTAGAATGGGACAGGAAAGGCATAAGAATTGGCGGCAGATTTGAACCATCTTCGTTTTGTGGTATTGTACCTATCAGCCAAGATATCGGGGAACTGCAGGAAATGTTGGAAAAACTTAAATCAAAATCAGCAAAAATAGGGCTAACCATGAATTTAAATAAGCAAAACGAAAATCATGACAACAGCTAACAATATAGATACGCGTTTAGACAATCAAGTCATAGAAAAAGTTGAAGACTACATCCATTTTGGACACACTATTAAATTAAGTAAGGAACATGGGCGGTTACAGGTAAACTGTCACACATACTAAAAGATAAGAGTACCTTAATTAATCTGAATAGGAAGCTATTCAACACTTGCATACTTCCCAGAATGGAAACAACTACGCTTACCATCAAATCGGCCACCAAACTTAGAACAACACAAAGGGCCATTGGACAAATCATTTTGGCTACAAGTCTCAGAGATCACATTACATCACAAACATAGAAATCAGACAGAGAACCAAAGTTGAGGATGTCGTAGCATGAAGAGCTCAATTGAAAGGGAGTTGCGTTGGACATGTTGCTCTTCAGAATGACTCAAGATTAACAAAAGCATAATACATTGGAGACCACGATTACACAAAAGAACTAGTGATAGATCGCAAAAGCATTGGATGGACGATGTTAAGAATAAAGTTAGTGGAAGTTGGCATCAGATGGCACAAAACAAAGAATCGTGAAAAATAGTAGACTATGAAAGGCTGTTAAAAGAAGAAGAAAAAGAAACAACCTCGGGCGCTTCAAGACAAATTTGTTTCCACGCTTCAAATGTTTTAAAAAAGAAAATGTGGTAATAATTAAGAAAGACGAAAGCAAAGATTTGAAGCAATTGAAGCCGTTTACCAATACGGCAAAATTTATCTGGAACTTTGGAGGCGTCCTTAAATTACGCAACGCAAAATTGGCTCGTTTTTAATGCTCTCTCTCTCTCCCCTGTAACATACCTGTAACTCAACTCAAAACCCCCTTTTTATAATTACATCACTCTGTTTCTTTTCCTAAACTTCTAAATCATCTTTAGATCCTCTTTGGACTCTCCAAACGAGACATACACTCAAACAAAAAAAATTAAAAATTAACTTAGAGATCACACCATCATCTTTCATACGTTACGTAGTTTAAGAACAACCCCTTTCGATAATTTTTGGTGGCCATTACTGTTTTAGAAACTAAGAGACTGGCATCGGCCCAAAGTACTTTAAAATAGCTTCTAAAACTATTGCCAAGCCATGGAGAGAATCTTCAAAGATTAACAAATTGGTCGGTATGTGGTCAGAACCTATAGGACATTGTCTTTGAAGAACTTCTGAAGACCCTAGCAGAATATTAACTGATAACTGAGGGAATTGCATATGCGAATGATCTTCTTTGAATGGTTACTGACAAATCTAGAAATAAGATTGAAGTATAAGAAAATGACGCTGTGCGACTTTTGCCATTTCAAAAAGACTTTTGATTCGAGATTGTTACGTGCCAAAATAAACTTTAAGACACAGGCTTATAATCAGCGACTAGAAGGCACGAAAAACTAAGTTTGCCAATACCCAGACTAGCAGACAGTCGAAGATGGCTAGGTTCGAAATGCCTACTTACCACTGAAATAGCTCAAAATCGGTCTTAAATCGGCAACAACTTTACAAATACTTACTTAGACCTTCTGAAACCAAAGCTTACTCAAGGCGTTAAACCGCCTTATACAAAAATATTTTTAATTCACTCTGTATAAATGTTTCGTCAATTAAATTTGGATTATTCAAATTGAATCATCAAATCGTTTTCTTTGGATCACTCAGTATATCAAGGTTTTTGAATCACTCGGTTTATTCTTTATTAATGAAATTTAATATAACTGCATCCAATTAGTCAAATACTTGGGTGACTTCGATATTTTCACTCAAACCAGTGCATACAATTACAATAATAAAACTATTTTTCAAGCTACAAATCTATTAAAAAAAATAAATCAAAAAAAGAAATAAAGGTTACATAATATAAAACAAGCAAAAAAAATACAAATAAAACAAACAAACAGTTGATTATACAAAAACAAAGTCTTTATAGAATAAACGTCAACAATCGTATTAGATCTACAATGCAGAATTCTGGTCAATGACGCCGAGGGGATTCCCAAAAACGCCAAGTGCATGGGCGCCCGCTCGACGCCGTTCAAACAGCTTACGGCTGCACTTAATGTATATATTACGAAAAGGAAATATCTAATTTCGTTTAATAAAATCGTCAATGAATTAATGCATACAAATAAACTAAAACTAAACCAAATGATTATGATAAAAATTATAACTGATTTACATTGCGAATTTACGCTAAACGTTACTGGATTGTAAATTCTTTAGTCATTAAAACAAATAATCAACCAAGCACAACACCACGATGATTATACTCTAAACCGTTGTTATAAATGTTTACAATAATGCCAAGGAGCAACTTCCTTGTTTCCTTTTTTGTTCCCGCTGAACAAATTTTGAATGCGCTTGTTTCTTTAACCCAATAGGGTATAAACACTACGGTATTAGTGGGTGTACACTAACCTTGCATAGCTGTACGGTCCAAATCTTTGCTCACACAGGTAACTGCGTATCGGTTTACTTGAAACTTGCAGGCTGGCCACGTCAATACAGCAATGAAGGACAAAATGACGACGAATTCTACTGGGTTCCGTCCGAAGACAAAAGGAAGAAACAAAAGGATATCACCTTACTTCCGAGGAATGTGCTTTAAAAGGTAGCCCTTGGAAATCCAGCACTACGCTGATGTACTTTAAAAATACTTCAAAACAAAACGATAAACTTCACGGGCCACCACAACTAAATTGTGTAGAAAACGTCTCACAGGACTTCCCCACAGCCGAGTATATCTACCTTCTCCAAAGCTCTCGAATCAACTACTCTCTTCGCGTCAACCACACCCTGATCTCAACGCGCAAGAGCGACTTATCCCGTAACTAAATTACGCAGATTACTACCCCGCGAAAACAGCTACTCTCTACAACCCTGTTCCTCAATAGAGATCGCCACGCGTCTCGATTTGAATTAATTACCGCGAATTAATGTTACAAAAATTAAAACCTGAACAAGATTCCTTACTAAAGGTCGGGGATGAGAATTTGAAACGGAAGAAAGAACTATGAGCGTGAAACCTTTGATTTATGTTTCACGCTCTCATCCAAGTGGTAAACCATAAAAAGTTTGATGTATATTTGTCAAGAAGTTGGAGAGAAATAAGAAGTTGAGGGAATCAAAGAAATTTCCTAGAAGTTAAAGGAAGTCTAAAGAATCTAGGAAGACAAGTCTGGACTGAATGAAGAGTTATCGTACAAAATTCGGCCTGCGGTTTGTCATTAATTCTTATGTGAGTTAAGTATGATCGCAGCTTTTTGTTTCAATACGGAAAAGTTTTTTGATGTCATCTTTGTAAAATGTTTAATGAGTTTGAAGAACTTTCAAGACGTGATGCGCAATTTATTTCTGTTCTAAAAGCTAGAAAGTCCCTGAGATTCTTAAACAAGATATGATGGAGTACTGATTGTTAATCAAGTAGTTGACGGAAAATGTAAGCAGTTCTTGTTTTGCCTCGTATCGTTAACTCGAATTCTAGAAGGCAATTTTTCTCTTCAGTTCTGTTTAAGACTTTGGGCAATTATGTAGTACCGTTTAAGGAAGTTTATGTCAGAGTAAACATTACTGGATGGTATTCTTTAAGAACAACAGCCAACCATCTTAGTCTTAGAAAGTCTCTGGGTTTAAAACTTCCAAAGATTTTTCAAAAAAATCATTTGATGATTATAGTGCTGAAATAGTTATCCAAAAGTCTAAGAAGGACAGAAACAAATGCAGGTGTAAACCCAAGCTAAATTACAGTAAATAAAACAATTTTGTTTGCGAATTCAAACAAGATGCGGTAAAATGCAAATAAGAAAGTCGATGTTGTTATTTACATGTAGATGAACAAATAGAGAAAGTCATAGTTGCTACAGAATTTCCTCGCGTTGACATTCAAAGCACTAGTCAGAAATATTTTTTTAGTATAACGCTCATTGACTTAAGTTGGTTGTAATTAAATGGAATATTACTCTTAAACAAAATTAACAGTCCGGTTTTTTAGGTAACTTTCATTAATTCGTTTAGCTTGCATGTAATTTAGCTTCACTGTAATTTAATTGACAAACTTATTATATATTGAGTTTTACAACAAATTATTGTAATTTACGTATATTGAGTTTTACATTTAATTACTTTATGTTTGATATAAATCCTAGCTGCTCTTCTTTTTGTGTTGTATTTATACAGCTTATCCGTACTATTTTAAACGGTTTTTTATGTTGTTTAATACCTAATTAAGCTTTGAGAAAACCTTCATAACAACATTTGTTTTAGAATAATTGAATTCTAGTCTAAATTAGTCTAACTTTTAACAGACTACTTTTTATAGACTGAAAACCGAAAATACTCTTTTGACCTGATAGGTTAAAACAATGTCAATAGTTAATCCCGACGGTTTCCTAACTTCTCGTTCTAAAACCACAGAATGTGTAACATACATAATCTTATATCAATTACACCACCATCCGGCAAAGTTTTGGGATTAGTAAATCTCTAGTTCGGATGTAATTTGTTCGTTAATTAGGGGAGGCTAATTTGATAACTGGACGCGCCATGTTGGTTTAGGTCCGCCTGCAATCTCAACTTATAATCGGTCCAGGATCTTCACCACTTTACTCAGCGTTCCACTCTAGTGTGTTGGTGTTTGCATAGGCATACTACTAAAGATGGGGAAGTTCGCACACAATGTGCTTTTCTAACGGCTCCGGAGAAGCGTGCAGAGATTCGGATAAGGATCTAGTAAGCTGTTATTGTGGGAAATGCGTGTGCAGATAAAGGGAAAGGAGTAGATACTTGATTAGAAGATTAGAATGCCGCATTTCTAAGCTCCGTTTTCGATTATTATTATTATTACTGCGTAATCTGAAGCGGTCCTTGTTATCTCTTACGTTAACCGTCGACTAATATCTGATTTCATTCTTCTATTAATTGTTTCAGACCCACCGAAAATTCTCAGCGTGGGACCGGATCGTCTAACGACAGCTCCTCTATTTACGTCGGCCACGTTCGAGTGCATAGGTGAAGGAAATCCCCAGCCTACTTATCAATGGTTGCAGAGATATCCTACACCATCAGATTTCATCATAGAGCGCGGAAGGGAATCGAAACTTCACATCCCTAACGTCACGTACGATTATCAGGGTGAATATGTGTGTAAAGTTACTAACATCATTGGGGGAACAGAAAGGACAGTTCAAAGTGAAGCTATTGCGCTCCAAGTAGTTGGTAAGTATGTTATAGTTTCTAAATGTGACATGAAAATACAAAAAGTATTTGTACCTGACAAAACTTTCTTTTAATATCATTTCTTTCTACATCGATTTATTCCAAGTTTTGTTAGTACTAAAATGATTAATGTGTACTCGAGTTGACTTCCCGATTCTTCGGGAACAGAAATATATAAGCTTTCTTACGTAACATTAATATCATTGAAAAGTTTTGTAGGACTATGCTTCAACCAAATCAAAACGTATATAATAATGTTTTTACGTGAACTCTTTCGAATATAAAGAATTAAGGTTTATTGAAAAAATTTTTTGTGTAAACAAGAAATAAGTAGGTTACGACTTCTTATAAATCTTAGGAAATATAAGAAAGATCAGAATTATTTAACAAATACGTGATGTAATTCCAAAAAGTTTGAACTACGAAAAGAAAACCAGGTTAATTAAAAACAAAAAAGTTTGGATTAAATTTTGTAGCAAACGGAAACGTAAAGATTTTACACGCTGGTGAGCATGGGTTTGATTTTTAGTCCCTTTTTTTGCTAAGCAACACAAGCTAACGAGTGTTGACCTTTTTCGAATATTTGCCTAGAAATAAATGAACATCAGGATGTTGTTCTATATATAATTGCAAGATTAGAACTTAAAATGTCTTCTATTCTTAGCTTGTAATGCAATTATTCATAACAACGACAACTTCTACAAACCCGTCTATTTAGTCGGTAGCTTTGTGTCGTAGTAAGGAAGTTTATACAAAAATGTCAAATTAAAAATTTAGCAAATTATAAATTCTGCTTAAGTATCAGTTTTTGATTAAAATTTCTTAATTAAAATGCAAAAGAAAGTTATAAACTCGACAAGAGATTTTCTTACTAGAAACAAGCAAAGATGATAACAGCCCAGCCGAGACATCTTTGACTAGAAGTTGAGCTTACCTGGATTGTTGCATTTTCCACCATTTGGTTTGTTAGCAGCTCAATGAGTTGCTTAAATAGTCAAGTCTAAAATACAAAATTTTCATACCCATTCTAAATAAACCGTTGAAACGTTTATTTTCTTTATGACTATTGTAATCAGAAATCTAGCACAGTTCTGTCCTACTTATTGGAGTTGAAACAAGCAGTCTCAGACCAGCAGTGTGGTGGTTTAGGACTACACGGCGCCTTTAAGCAGCTTGGCTTTGCATGGTTAATTTTTATATATGTTCTACTCAATGCTCATGTGCATAATTACGTATACAAAATTCAAGATTAATAAGAATGATTAAGATTTGAAATCTTCAGAAAATTCTACAGTCAGCTCTTCAAATAGAAAGAAAGGCAGGAAGAATCTGAATAATTGTGAATAGTAGCAAACCTTTTAGATAATGAGTCACGTTGGTTTAAAACAGATAATCGAAGTAATTAGGCTAATAAACCCCAAGCGTTTACCACTGCTACAAACAAAATTAAATCAAATTGAATGTAGATCTAATGTTGGAGTCTCCCTAGATGTTCAGGACACCACATGTGGCCTATTGGAAAGCAGACCCTAACCTGTATTCGTGTTTTTGAAGGTCGTTTCGTTTTCAATTTTATAAGGAAAATTAATAAAGGGCAAAGCTTGACTGCAGGTCACGAAAGGCAAATATCGACCCGTGTTTGTGCCGTCAAGTAGCCTGTTGAAGAATAATGCCCGATCTGTATTTGTGAGGGCCGCCGTAGGTCGCCTATTGAATGCCAAAATCCGATCTGTATTCGTGTTTAGATTTTGAAAAAACAATTAATGGAGGGTGAAGCTCGAATTTGTGTTTGTATCTAGCTTTTTAAATAAAGTGAATAAAAGCCGAATACTGACTGGTGTCCATATTTAGTTTTCTAAAGGAGATGACACGTTGAAAGACGATTCTCGATCTGTATTCCTAATTAGTTTTCTGATGAAAGTTAACGGAGGTAGGCCGTTAGAAGACGATGCCTGATCTGTATTCGTGGCGGAATTCCAATTCATATTCGTGTTTAGGTTTCTGAAGATGAATAAAGGGCAAGCCCAGGCCCATCTGCGTGTTTAGTTTTTCAAAGAAAGTTAAAGGAGGATGAAGCTGGATTATGATCCACCGCCTTTTAAAGGGCAATGCCTGCAAAGAGAGCAAAGTTTGAGTAGCCTATTAGAGGATGAATACCTGTCTTTGTATTTATCTTTCAAAGAAAGTCAATAAAAGGCGACGCCTGATTGTAGGCCGCTGTAGATATCCCACTGGAAGACAATACCCGAGTTTAGTTTTTTGATTAATGGACTATGAGCCACCGCAGGTGACCTGTTGAAAGACGAAATCCGATCCGTGCTCGCGTTTAGATTTCTGAAGAAGATTAACAGGGAGTGAATCTCGGCTTCAAAAGCGAAGACCAATTCGTGTTTGTGTTTAGGTTTCTGAAGAAGACTAACTACAAGCAAGCCTTGGCGCGTTTAGTTTATAAAAAAGGTGAATTAAAACCTAGCCTCGACTCACGGCTGTCTTTAGTTTCTAAAGGCTGTCTTTAGTTTCTAAAGGCAGTTAATGGAGGGTTAAGGGTAACTACTTTACAAAAAAGCAAGTGATCTATTAGAAGACGATGCTCCATTTCTATTCATGTTTAATCTTCTATTGAAAATTAATGAAGTGCGAAGCGCGACAGTAGCCCATAGGAGCCGTCTCGAGTTTAGTTGTTTGAAGAAAATTAATGCACGACAAATGTCGACTGTGGCCACGACAGGTGGTCTGTTCAAAGGCGAAAACAAATCTAGACCGCGTTTAGTTTTCTAAAGAAGGTTGATGTAGTGGGAAGTTCGACAGTGAGACATTAGATTTCTGAAGATAAATAGACTCATGCTCGTGTTTAGTTTTCTAAAAAAGAAGTTAATGGAGAACAAAACTTGACTGTAGACCACCACAACTAAACCGTCTAAAGGCAAACACCGCCCCACGTTCGCGTTTAGTTTTTTAAAAAAAGCTAATGGCGGACGTACTCCGGCAGTGGGCCACTAAAAGTAGCTCGTTAGAAAATTGAACTTAACCCGACAAGCCCCGACTCGCGTTCATGTTTAGTTTTCTGACGAAAAGTAATGGAAAACGAAGACCGACAGGTGGACTGTTGAGGAACGAAGCCTGACCGTATTTGCGTTTAGATTTCAAATGAATCTTAATGGAAGAAGACGGTAAGTGGCCTGTTAAGAGTCGAAGATCAGCCCTGTTCGAGTTTAGATTTTTAAAATTGAATGAAAGAATAGCCCTGGCTCGAGTTTGTGTTTATTTTGAATTAAGCTAACAAAGCCCGATTGTAGACCACAACAGGTAGTCTGTTGAAAGACAAAACCATGTTCGTATTTAGTTTTCCGACGAAAGTTAAGAAAGAGCGAAGTTTGATTGTGGGACGCCACAAAGCCCAATCCGTGTTCTGGATTAGGTTTCTAAAGATGATAATTTAGTTTTCTGAAAAAAGACAATGGAGAGTGCAGTTCAGCTATGGGGTGCGGTAGATGACCTGTTAAATGGACGAAATCCGCTTAATGTTTATGATTAGCAAGAAATCTAACGAAACTCGACTATGGGTCATCACTGATGCTCTGTGGAAGGGCGATGCACGACTTGCTTTAGTGTCTAGTTTTCTAAAGATAGTGAATGGAAAGTGAACCCGATTGTCATTCACTCTAGATGGCCTGTTGCTGGGCGAAGCCTAACTTGTGTTCAGGGCTAGATTTCTACAGATGAAGAATAGAGAACGAGCTCTAGCCTCTAGTTTCCTCTAGAAAGCTTATGGAAGACGAAGCCCTATTTTCGTGTTTAGTCTCGCGAAGAATGGGGACAAATGTTGACGGTGGACTTGTTGATGGGCAGATTCTGTACAAAGTTAACGCGGAGTGAAACTCAATTATGGATCACAAGTGGTCCATTGGAGGTTTAAACAGCCTTTATTCATGTTTAGTTCTCTGAAGAAGGTTAATACTTAAGGAGAAAGCTTGTGGGTGGCCTACTGAACCCTGCCTGCGTTCACGTTTAGATATATAAAGAAGATGAATGTTGATCTGCATTTATTTTTAGTTTTCTGTAGAAAATTAAAGAAAAGCGAGCCTGAGTTGATGAACGGGTTTAGTTATTTTGAAGAAAGCCATGAAGGGTAAAGCTTGACTATGGGCAACAGAAGGTGGCTTGTAGAAGGGTTGTTGAATTCGTATTTCTATTTAGTTAATGAAGGGCGAGATCCATTCTATGTTTGCGTTTAATTTTTTGAAGAAAGTTAATAAAAGGCGCAGAAGAAGGCCTGTTGAATTGTAGAATTCGAATTTTTGTGATTAGATTTTTGAAGAAGTTGAATTCATTTAGTTTTCCGTTTAAAGTTAATAGAAGGCAAGTTTGGATTGTAGGTCACGGCAGGTAACTCGTCTAAAGGCAAGATATTTAGGTTTCTAAACAAGTTGAACTCCGATCTGTGTTTATGTTTAGTATTCTGGAAGAGGGTAATGAAGGTCAAAACCCAACTTGCTTGCACTGCTTGCCTTAGGAATGCTAAGAAGAGAGGAGTGCAACTAAGCTAGACTGCAAGACTGGCGCTGTTTGACAAAACAGGCATGCCTGCGCAGGGAGGGACAAGAGAAGCCGCAAAGACGCCTAAAGCCGGAATTTTGAAATTTGTACAGACCAGTTGTGTTTTGTTGACTTGGTTAACATGGGATTCCTTGTCAAAACTCTACTGAGTACTACTTAGGTATCTAGAGAAGGAGCTATCAGTGTTACAGCGGAGATTATGTACATTGGGCTTGATATATTGGGATCTGAAGATTCTTGTATCAGTTCAACGCATTGAAGTAACATACATAGATCACAAAGAGCGTTTTGAAATATTTTCTTTAGAAATATCTGTAATTGGTTTTAGAAACTTTTGCTTGAGATCTAGTATCTTCTTTGATTATAGATAGATATCACCAAGAGGGAAGAGTTTTGTGTGCAGTGTACACACAAATTTTTGGCTTTTACCAACGTCGAGTTCAAGACTTTTTTGAGCCAACCTGTCCAGTTCTAGACTTGTTTCTGGTGATGAAGGATCAGATCTGTTTTGAAAAGAAATTCAAACGTTCTGCTGTTTTGGACAAAGGAGAAATGTTATATTTAACGTTGACACGAGCAACTCAAGGATTGAAACTGTCAAAAATATATCCAAAATCTGACTTTTAAATGGAATTTTGGTGAATACATAGCAATGTAAGATATTTCAATGATATAATCTGCATCACAGTTACTAGGAGGTATCACGTATGTACGATAAAGAGGAACAATTGCCAAATGCTTCAATTGCTAGGTGTAATAGCAATTGTCACGTAAAGATGGTTTGAGTCAGTTAATATGATTATCATAAACAGTTCAAGAATCTCAATTTTGAAAGACTAAAACGTAAAATTAGCTTGGTAAGACTGTTTCAAACTTTTTCTTGTTTATTTTATAGTTGCAGTGTGTGTTCTACTTTAAGGATTTTTTGTATGTTTTGGAGCGTAAGCTTTTCTTTGCTTTTGCCTTTAAACTATTACACGGAAATTAATAACCCTGGAGCGGGGTTGTAGCAGTAAAAGGAAGTTAACCACAACCAAAATTTTCTAAACATAATTTTATCGATAATAAAGCCAAGCTGCTTTTATGTCTTTTCTCTTGTAACATATTTCATATTTTGTGGTTTACCCTTAAAACAATGTCAATAAAACAAATCACGGTGCAAGAATAAGTAGCTCAAATCACGACCTTTTCAGATAAAATTTATTTGATTTTATTTCCTCGGATCTAATTAAATCATCTTCACACCACAAAATTACAAACACTACAAGACATTTATTTAGAATAAATCTGCTTATTTATATTACAAGAGTGAACCAAGACTTTGAACGGTTAACGAATATTTCACAATTCTTCACTGATTGCGGCTTTGTTCCTAAGCTGTAATACTAAAAGAACCTGGAGAGAAGGCTCAATCAAAATTCGTTCTAAAACGCCTTGCTCGACCTCGAAGTTTGAAATAATCCTAATCTTTGCATCGCGCGAAATCTCACTCCACGTCGACTTGCGTAGTAAATTTCAAAACCCGTACGAAAAGGATGAATTATCTTTTGGAAGTCGTGAAGCGCTTTTGGGTCCGAATAGAGATAATCTAGTTAAAATCGATTCGGAGATTTAAAACAGCTTCTGTACGCTTTAGTTTACCGCGGGAATTACTTTATTGGGTTGGCAACATTCGTTCTGTTTTCTAATTATGCTTAATTTGTTTCGTTCCGTACGTCCCGTCCTGGGGCAAATTTCACTTCCTGTTTGTATTATATATATAGTACACCTTTCTAAATTTCAACTAGAAATTGGTTTTATATAAGTGAAAGAGGATATGTAGATTTATCGACTGTTTCTTGTTTTGTTATCCGTGTAAACGTATCCGTGAACAATGGAAATAACCTATAAACTGGAAATCGGGATGCAAACAAATGTTGCAAAATCTGGTTTTTGGTATATAGGGGAGTAATGCGATTGTTATCCGAATTTACGTTGTCTATTATTCATACCGTTTAGGCAAACTCGAAAATTGGTCAATTAACAGTGTGCGAGTATTGTTATTGTAAATTTAATTCCTAACGTAATATTTTTGTTTGTTTTTATTTTTTTTTGTATTATAGATGATATTCTAGAAATATTCAAAATGTAAAATTTAGTCTTATAAATAATTATTAATTAATTA
The DNA here is from genome assembly GCA_011009095.1 of Ignelater luminosus. Lineage (NCBI taxonomy): Eukaryota > Metazoa > Arthropoda > Insecta > Coleoptera > Elateridae > Ignelater > Ignelater luminosus. Next base: position 74,541 of record VTPC01008646.1, on the reverse strand, counting down.
AATTAACATTCTATTTTATAAAATCAAATAATTTTAATAAAAAACATTTAAAAAATTGTAAATCACAAAAAGTTTACAATTAGATTTGAAATTATAATTACAGAAAGGTGGCGCTTGTAGGTGATTCCCTCTCTCGATCAAGATCTTCATTGCTGGTTTCATGATCTGCTCTACTTGAGTACTTAAAAAAGATGCGTTTATTAAATATATATATTGCTGTTTTAATTGCTATTTTCTCACCCAGATATTGATAAGATAAATATAAATAAAATAAAAAGCTAGAAGGAACTATAAATTTCAAAATATCATAAGAAGTAGAATTTTCTTAGACATTAATGATCCACTCACTTATTCAAACCAATGCTGCTCCCAGAGTTTACTAAATCGAGGGGAAATTGGGACCTACCTGAACCACTCCACTACTTGTTTATCACTTGTGCTAATACAAAACAAGCTAAAATATCAAACCAAACTGCTCTTTATATCAATAAAATGTAAAATACTGCAACTTGAAGTTTGCATGCACTGAAGGCAGTAGATTCGGTTTTATTTTATTTTCCTTGGGCATCTGCTTGTGTTTTATGTTCTAAATGTCTTAGCTAATTGATCTTTATGTTTTTGCACAATTTTGGTTTAAATGTTTCTTGTAATCTCTATCTTAGATCATATTAGTTGTTCTTCTAGTCAGTTGTTTTAGTGTAAGTGCATACTCGTCGTACTTCTTTTCAATTTATTCAACTTTACCCTCTTGGTTGTCATATCAACTTCCTCAATTTTTATTCTATTTCTTTCGATTTTTGCTTTCAATTCATTTATACTTGTTTCAGTTTTTGTGCTGCTATTGTATTTGATTTTTTCTTTCCCAATTTTCTTTTGATGTGTTTTTAAAGTGAATCTTTGTTTCATGTTAGTGACTTCAAGTTGGATAGAAAAAATGTTAGCTAACTTGAACTTTTTCCGTGTTTTCTTTGAGACTTACTGTCTTCCTAACGTCTTGATTGTATTTAGATTTTTTTTTATAAGAGCGAGTCGGATCATGGAAGGAAGGTCCTTCTGTATAGGCTATTTTCCCATAAGCGTTTAGGAGTAACCAACCAAACGATTCGTTTTCCAAGTTGGCTTATGAAAAATTTTTTTCCTTGCCTCAATCTACTAAACAAAGAAGTTAGGAACACCGGAGATTTATTTTTTTTCGGTTTTTGTAGAATTTATCAGGAATACGAGGGCGGTTCAATAAGTACCCGTGTTAGAAATGAAGACACAATTTTTTTCAAAAATTTTTCTTTATTTTTCAACATAGTCTCCTTTTAGAAATATACACTTCTCCCAACGTTCCTGCCATTCTTTAACCCCTCCAAAAAATAGGATTTGTCGAACTCTCCGAAATACGCCTCTATCTCGGCGATGACTTCCTCGTTTGAGCTAAATTTTTTTCCCGCGAGCCATTTCTTCATGTTAGGAAACAAGAAAAAGTCGCAGGGAGCCAGATCAGGTGAATACGGGGGGTGCGGCAGCAATTCATAACGCAATTCATGCAGTTTGGCGGCGACAACTCCGGATGAATGTGCTGGTGCGTTATCGTGGTGAAACAGCACCTTCTTTTTCGCCAAATGCGGCCGTGTCTCCTTCAATTTTTTGTCGAAGCTGTCTAATAACTCGCTATAGTATTATCCAGTGATCGTTCTTCCTTTTTCTAAAAAATCCACGAGGATGACGCCGTTCGCATCCCAAGAAATCGTCGCCATGACCTTTCCGGCCGATGGAACCATCTTCGCCTTCTTTGGAGCAGATTCACCGGGAGAAATCCATTGTTTTGATTGTTGCTTAGTTTCTGGTGTGTAATGATGAATCCAGGTTTCATCAACGGTGACAACTCGACGAAAAACTCCTTCGAATTTCGCTTAAATTGCTCCAAACACTGCTTCGAAGTTAACAGCCGCATCCGCTTGTTGTCCACCGTTAGCAATCGCGGCACCCATCGCGCCGACAATTTTTTCATCGCCAACTTATCATGTAAAATATTAATTGCCGTTCCGGTCGACACACCTACGGCCTCTGCTACTTCACGCACTTTCGTTCGTCGATCAGCGAGAATCATGTCGTGGACTTTTTGAATGATTTCCTCGGTAACCACGTCTGCCGGGCGTCCTGGTGGCTCCTCATCAAAAACGGATGTTCGCCCACGTTTAAATTCGTTGAACCAATATCTAACTGTGGTCATAGATGGCGAAGTGTCCCCATAAACGGCATCCAATTTTGCTTTTATCTCCTCGCATTTTTTCCCATCCAAAAACAGAAAGCGAATTACCGAACGATACTGCTCTTTTTCCATCTTAGCTAAAATCACGAAACACGTCTTACTCAAATGGCTGTCAAATCCAAACTAACCTATCAATCAGTCTGCAATTTGTTATACCGTCGTTTCATAGATGGCAGCACACGATGATAACACCAATTTCCCTCAGGAACGCCTTCTGTCGTCAAACACGGGTACTTACTGAACCGCCCTCGTAGCTTCTAATCGTAATCATGGTCTTTTTTTGCCTTGCGCAAGAATTATGAAATATCCAGTTTATTAGGGTCACATTGTCTTGCAAGTTTCTAGCTTCTCAGCTTCATAGTACTTTAATATGCTTCTGGTGAGTCTGGAGTACATTAGAATTTTGTCTGTTATCCCACCACCTTGAATGATTTCTTACTACCCATTATGAATAATTCAGTTATATCTGTTCATGCTTTATTGCAAAATGTGCCTTACTCTGAAAAATCTATTTTGTGTGAATTTCTTGAACTGGTCGAATACTGGGCATCTAGCAGGCTATATTTATAACAAGCGGCATAAAAGTTAGATAATTAGTTGCTATCAAAATATAGAGATCAAAACACTAAGTATATTTGTCGTTATCCGCGAATTTTTTAAATTTTTCTCTAGAAACTGTAAGAACTTTGTACAGTATTGCTTTCTCTGGTGATAGTTAATTAGTCTTTGCGTAAATTGGGTAACGCATACCCCCAAACAAAGTTACCATTCTAAAGTCAGAAGTTTAGGCGAACGCTTTAGATGTAATTCCAACCATATCAACTTGTTGCTTAATACATTTTTAATATTGTAACGGTGCGTTGTTGTACTCATTTAAAATTTAGAATATGCGCAGATATTGAAGATTATTAGAGGTTCTGAATGTCTAAGAATTAGTGGTATCTAGCGATTAGTAACGAAAGTAGAAATTATTTATTTCTCAGGAATATTGTTTTCATCACTTAATTAACTGGAAATTGCAACTTTAAAACGTTTTTAGATCTGAATAATCCTGTTTTGAATAGAAAGAAATTATTTTTTTTCTGGTTTTAAACCACAAGGTTGTTGATTTGCAAAATTGAATTTTGTTGTAATTTGTACATATTTCGTATGATTTTAATTTAAATTCGTTTACTTCATAACATATCTTCTCGTTCCTTGTGTACGGATATTTCCAGGTCGTATTTGTTTATAAATGATTTCCCTAGTGTTGCAACATAAATTGTTATCAAACATGTAAATAGCGTATCTAGCAGATAAATTCGTTAATAACTTGAGAGTGTTCGTGTACCACTGTCTGCAAAGTTAGAGAATATAACATTTTAGTTTACGATTATTTGATTACCGTGTGAGTAATAGAATACCGAGTGATTTCTATCTGTTTTCTCATGCGGTTATGTAAAGGTAGTATACATTATATAAGCATGTTTGGCAATATGTACTACCTACCGTACATTCTATAATTTCATATTAGAGAACAGTTCTGACACGTCGTAATTTGATCTAACCGCACACATAACGCTCTTCGGTTTGTATAGCATGCAGGCACAAGGTGTACATGCAAGTAATTCTATCCTGCTTAATAATTGTATTTAGAGCTTGAGGTTTCACCAAAGAAAATTACAGTCGAAAAATCTTACTTTTTTGTTAGAGAAAATCCTTTCATTTTTAGTATTATAGATTGTGATTTATGTTATAACTTATAACCCACTGACGGAATTTTTTTGTAGGGGCACCACAAGTGCTGAGGCATTCGATAAAGCCAGAAATTAGAGTAGAAAAAGGTGAAAACGCAGACTTAAGAGTGATCGTTTGTGCTGACCCTAGGCCGAGAATCATGGCTTGGGAATGGGGTTCGGTGCGAATGGAGGCAGGATCGGCTAAAGGTAAGATTTCTTTTAGTTCCTCGTTTATTGCTTTATAAGTATTTTTCGTAATTGATGATTTCAACAACGTCGTTAGAAATAACCAAGGAAAAAAAAGTGAATCACAAGAATGTCAATCTTATTAAATGAAGTATCAAGACATTTAATACGTAGATAAACAAAATATTGTTGAAACGTAAGCTGAGTAATTAGTCTAGTATCGTGGCTAAATTTGCTGACGGCCAACTAATCAATAAATTTTAAGATTCTCACAAACTAACTATTAATCTGCTTTTGATTTGTTTTCTGCTTTTAATAGAAAATCTGATAGTAATACTTCAGTTGTTGGAATTAATTAAGATAATGCACCTTAACAAAAATTCAATCTAGCAAAATTACATTCAATTAAATAATTTTTAACTTAAAATCTCTACGAAAAACAAAATATCCGTGTGATACTATCAAGAACAATTATCCAGAACAAAATAAAATGTCAATATGTATGAATTTCCGTTTACACCTTGTATACATGAATAAGAATAATAATAGAATGGATCAAATCCAAGAGAAACTAATTTGAAAAACGTAATCTTGATGATCTAGAATTAAAACATAGTACCGTCACAGAAGAAGAAGTAGGGAGGAATTTTTCCGATGATTAAACATCTTACAATTTGTTAATTTTAAAATAAAAGCTGTTGCGACCTTCAACAAGTTAAAACGCAAACAATGAAATATATTACAACCCTTTACTTCTGAATTAAGAAAAATCAGACCTTTACGCTAGGTATACTAAACTTTTATATAACTTACAATGAGTTCAAGATATTTTGCTCTAGTTTCAGTTGAACAAAGTATGATAGGTAAGACAACAAAAAATTCAAAACGAAACAAACATCAATTGGCAATTTAAAACAACAACTTGCCTATAGGTACCTAAACATCATTCTAAATGCCAGTTGGATGGCTTTTCTAGACATTAATGACTCACTTAGATGAATCAAGGTCGCTCTCAGAGTTTACAAAGTCGAGGAGAAGTTTGGACCTACCTTAATCACTCCACCATTTAGCTCATTACTTGTACTAGTAATACAGAGATTTATTAGTAACAAGCCAGGATAATAAACAAAAAAACTCCTATTTATTTCAAATAGCTCAGAAAAACAGCATTGATTAGCAATTACAACCTTTAGTTCATCCATATTTTAACCGATACTGCTTTGAGATTTCTATTAACTATATTCCTTCAAGTTTCTTTTTGACATATTATCCCATATAAGTCAGAGAAAGTATAGTCACTACGAAAATCCCAATCGAAAAGTGAAAAGAAAGAAGTAATTGCGCTTGTTTGGTGCGTAAAAGTAGTTAAGAACCTTCCAGCTTTCAAGTCATTTTGAGCAATGGTTTCATCACAAATTAACCTTTATCGATTTCTATTTCAAATTCTGACCCATAGCTAACAAGAACCCAGACTCTTAATATTGGAGATGTTATGAACAATTTTAGTTATAGACTGAAAAGTACCTCAAACGCAATTGCACTTATTAAGATTCTCTTTTTTTTTGAAAATGTACCCCCATGCCAGATTTTCGTACTTTTAGCTTTCGTCATTCTCATTCTATAAATTCTTTTTCGTTCAAATGTTAAAACTCACACTGGCAATAAAAAAATCTTTTTTAATGCTTATCATACGCAGACCCACTGTGGGAACAAACACTCCAAATACCTTGCAAAACCCCTCCTTTGATGGACGGCTAGAGAAACAAACTCAATTGGGTTGCTTCAAAGCAGTGGCAGGGAGATTCCAAAAACAATTTTTGACCTGCGTCCTCTCATGAGCATTATTATTATTGTAGTGCAATTGGAAATTTTGATAAGTAAAATTGCGTTTTTTTGTACTAATCAGTCTACAACTAAACAATATCCATAGCTCCTTAAACATTGGAAATAGCCAATTGCTTTCAATTTGTAATGAGCTAAACTAACTATACATTGGAGAAATATCAAACGTATGTCACGGGACACCCTGTAGGTGAAATATTTTGCCATTTGCATCGATGTAGCAAAAGTTTTCGTACCATTTTTGTTTTTCTGAATTTTTGATCTTGAAGAGAAAAGTTTTTGAGAACAACACAGCTTTTTGTAAAGACTCGAATGAGCTATCTCCTGATATCATTCCCTCTTGTAAGTTGTTAAAAATACTATAATCATCAAAAAATCTGTAGCTCTAAACCATTTGAATATTTTTCGAAGAGGGTATTGCTCAAAAATTAATTTTTAATTTTGCAATATGTTATATAGAGTTGGACTCCAAATATTTAAAATTTATAATTGTGAATTGAGTTAGATAATTCTGTTATACTTTGAAATTTTTTAAACAGGAGGAAGAAGAAAACAGCATCAATTAAATACAATTCTGAAAAAATTAGTTTTTTTCCCATCTGATCTGATTTGTAAGATAGAAATGATACAATGGCCATCCTAAATGAATGGGGCAAAAAGAAACGTCTTCAAGGTTTGAAAGAAAAGTATAAAAAAGCAAATTTGGTAAGACTGCGAGGAAACTAGAAGACTTAAACAAAATGTACATGATTTAGGTAAAGAAAAATAAAGAAAATGAAAATAAGTTTGTATGAGATTCTTGCTTTGAATGTTTTTCATGTGCCCATAGAGCTAATAAGCTGCAAGTTACCAAGTTGCAAGTTACTAAAGAAATCTGAGTTCTGATAATTTGATTTTTGCCTGTTTTGGTTATGATTATTTAGGTCTATTTAAGTGACGAAAATGCAAATGCTGATTAAGAACCTTGAGAGTCACTTTTGCACATGTTTTCGATTATGTTCAGACTTTGCACCCAAAGTACTATCCAGCTCTCCTAATTATCTAAAGACTTAATGCCCATACCATTTTGTAATGTAATGATGGAGTTCTTCTATCTACTGGTGAATAGATTTGAATGTGCTACAGTTTTTCTTACTTATTGCAATCTCAAAATGTCAGTGCGTTGCTATACTATGTAAGTATGACACAAAACTAGCTGGCGTAAAAAATATCGAGCTTTTGCATAAAAATGATTATGAAGTCAAAGCATTTTGCTTCAGTTTTATTTTAATGAAATATCATAGATAAGACTTGTTGGACAACAGGAAATCTAAAGCACAATAAAAAGATGGATTGATACTTTAAAGCAACGTTTTGCCTATAAGTACTTAAATTTTCTAAACATTATCTGAAATGCTGAAAAATGACTTTTTTGTAGATATTAATGGTCCTATTGCTTAGACAAACTAAGATCGCTCCTAGAGTTTACAAAATCGATGCGAAATTTGATCCTACCTTGATCACTCCATCATTTTGCTTGTCACCTGTACTAATACAAAACAGATATATATCAATAACGATGGTAAAAGAAAAGATTTACGATCATTTATTAAGAAACACAATCTTTAAGTATAAAAATAGTCTTTCAGCCTACGATTAGAACTCATGAATTTTTTTTTCGAATCCAATATATTCAATTAACGCTTATGTTGTAGCATCAACATATTGGCATAAATTTCCATTTCGAGATTGGAAGACAAGACTGGAATATTCAAAATGAAATGTATTTGAATCACCCTATACATATGTGCTTTTATTATTTTACCTATTATTAGAAGGTTCACTGTTAGATAAATTTTTATAAATCCAAAAACTTTTAATACAAATTGAAATGTTCAGAACACGACTCTAATGTGATTTACTTTGTTGTGATGGTAATAAGATTTCCTTGCAATAAAAGGTAATGTACAGTTTTATAGCAACATTTCAAAGATTTTCATCAAGAAAATTTTTACTTTAAAACAAATGAAGGGTAAAACTAATTTGTAAACTTCAAAGATTAGACAGTGTGAAATTAGGAGAGAAAAACAAAAGTCCAATAAAGGAGTAGAGTAGTAGCACAGTAAACTGAACTAGTTGTAAGAGTTTACGATCCGTTGTCATTTTAAGCTCTACGAACGTGATAACTACATTTATTTTTTCCTCTCTTTAATTAAAGAAACCACCAATTCCCATTTTACCACTATTTACTCTTACAAAGTAGAGTTTTTACTAGTGGAAATGTTGATGACATTTCTTACCATTTAAGTGGGTACTAAAAAAACCTTTTTAAAGCTTCTTTTTTATTGGAATTTCCAAAGTTTCAAGAATCCTAGAAAATTAAACTTGTTCAAAAGCTAATCTTAAGGATGTTTACGATCTTACACACCTTTAATTCACGTGTTTAACGTAAACAACCCTCAATAATCTGAGCGTGTTTACCTACTTGGAAGTTGGGAAATCTCGAACTAAAATCGGATAAAGGAAGAGAGAGCGCATAAGGATTCTTGTATAAATATGGCGGCGCCTCCAACTTTGTGGCCACTTTACTGGCAAAGTTATAAAAGCATGTGTCGGATTACACTGTATTTCCCACTTCTGAAGAAACTAAACTGCCCTATATAACTTTATCTAAAACCCCTTTCGGCTATCTGTAGGTCGTCTATTACAAGTTGAATTTCTCTTTTTTCTTTTTTTTTGACAGGAAGATACAAAGTTGATGATGTTACCGAAGAGGATAGAGAGGATTGCTATTCAGCAGCTTTACATATTTCGGATGCTGATTCTGTCGATTCGAGAGCTTATTATCTAGCCGTCGAGAATGATAAAGGAAAAGACAAGCACGCCGTACTACTTTATGTGAATGGTATGTATTGTGATATATACAAAACACGAAACAATAAGGTTTAAATTATCCTTTCCGAATTTGCAAATTGAAACAGATATTTCTCCAATTCATTAAACATGTAAAATTCAAAACCCGATATTGTAATTCAGTAGCTTTGCTTTATTAAAGTCCCCTTTTTTTCCAAGGGCGACTGTTAAAATCTCAAATGAAAATTCGCTACAAAAGCATGAATTATGAATTTTGTATTAAAGTTTAGCATTATTCGTTTTTTGATACGATAAATTTGAAATTAAAATTTGAACATTTCATTTTCTGTATTTAGAAGAAATAAAGCAAAAGATATTCTGTATCTTGCGGATTTTAATGTAATTTTTAATTTTTAGAACCCATGCAACTTAGCACGATGGTCAGCCTAGCAGGAGGAGCCTTAGCGGTATTTTTACTTCTCATCTGCGCTTGCATATACGCTGTGAGAACAGAGAAATGCTGTTTTTCCCGTAAGTACAATTTATTTTTATCTTGATGGTTATAATCGGGTGTAACATTCAAAAACATTGTTTACATTCTAAATCTTCTGACCTGCTCTTTAAGATTTGTTGCACCAGACTGAGTGCATTTGGCTGTCTTGGGCAGTGGTAAACAACTAGTCAAATTGATTTGATTTAAAATTCAATAAATTCATTCAGGAGTGAAACTACTTCAACTAATTTATATCAAGATTAAAACCTAATTTTTAGATAAGATACTCTTCATTTGTCTAAATTGGTTTAAATATACATTCCTGTCGACCTTCCTGCTCTTTTTGTAAAATTTGTTGCTGAAACCATAATTTGACGGTTAGTTCAGTTTCCTATTCTCTAAAGCTGAAAGATTCTGTAAAAACCTCAATAGAATGTCTACGGCAGAAAGAGGAGTTGTTCTAGTTCTAACTGTCCCGGCCTTGCCAAGAATTGCTATTTTTTGTAAATGGAATGAATAAACTTAAAACGTAGAATACGGAGATTGATATCCTAAAGATGCCAATTACTGGAATTACAGAGCGTTTGATAAAACAAAATTTTCTTTCTCAGTTGAAACATTTTCTTGAACAACATTCCCTCGATGGTAACGCGGCGCTGCGTTATTAGGTGAGTCACGATTTCGTCCACCCGAAATCTAACTGCTATTGTTTTAATTCCTTACACACCAAATTTATTAAAAAGTTGATTACATCTGGCTTGACAACTCTATAAGAAAAATCCCAGATAGCACAATTTTTCTGAAGTGTCCAAGCGGATGGCACTTTCTTCCTGTCGGTATTGACGAGTAACACTGGAGAAAACTCCGAGTCTGTAATTGATTACTGAATTGGGCAAGGGTCTTGTATCTAGTACTTAGGGGCGTTTGGGAGTGGCAACTCTAAATCCAATCTCACTCTGTTTCATCATCGAAGTAAAGACAAGCCAAGCTAGATGCTAGAGATAGAAAGCATGAAGCACACGATTTCAAAAGTGAACGTATCCGGTATCCAAAGAGTTCCAGTTTTGCTGATAGAATTCTAGCTCCACCAGGAGAATAATGAAAGGGCGATGTTGTCGGCAAATTAGAGAAGATGTATTTATGATGATGATGATAGTAAACTATAATGCTTTATAATCTTTAAGAAGCTACTTATAAAAGGAATGGGAGTCTGCACTATAAGTGTAACTAACGCGTTGCTCAGAATTAAATTTTAAATTTTAAGACAAATTATTTTTTTGCAAAACAACTTACCGTAGCTCTCAAAGAATTCGATGTTGTTTTTCCCTCCAAAAGCAAGTAGCTGTTTAGATTCTTGTTGAATTTCTTTCATGGTGGTAGTGATGGTGATGAGATTCTATTTTGGGTACCCAGACCAAAGCGGTTGGTTGTGCCAGCCCCAATGATCGTTGATGCAGAGTGCGGCGTTGTTTTTAGTGCATTGACGGAAGTTCGTCTTGAAGATCAGATGGTGGTCGTCCGCAAAGAGATACTGATGTTTGTGAGATTGTTTTGCTAAGTTGTTGTATTGGTGCCCACATGTTGACATTCTGTTGTAGTTTGTTGCCTAGATCTGTCTCTTTTTATGGTTGTGCGCAGGGGTTGCCATAGCTTGCTGGTTAGTAAACAGTACATATGGCTTTTGACTTTGCGAAAAACACAGTTTTATTTGATTAGGCGTACAAACGGCTTTCAAGATCATGCTACCACGTGCGCGCTTGCAGTCGCTGGAATTTTGGGCCCGCGATTGTACTAACTCTGCGTACCGTCAAGTGTTTAGATCGCGGAAATCTAGGTGATCAAGGAGGGAAAGTATACATTCGGCACAGACAGTCGCGCTGCTTCCCAGGCAGGCTTGTTGGATCGTAGGAGAAGAAGAGAATTTTGTTTCGAACGGGCGCCAGGCCATTTGATGAAATCAACTTAATTTTAAAAAACTCTTCTTGTTGTTCCGAGAAAACCTCTAGGTTAGTTGGATCTATGGTACGTTTTACTTTGTTTGCTTATGGTCGTTATAGAGTTTGAAGGTGTAATCAAATGTGGTAGCTAAGAGACGACTAACAACAATAGTATTCGCAACGGGCAGTGTTTACAGACGGATGTTACGAACAACAAAGCAACAGTACGCGTAGCAGCTTCCATAAATGTAATCTGCAGAATGGTTAAAGCAGTTTGGGGGAGAAAGAAATTTGCATTGACTCATCGGTTGTTTACGGAATGCTGTTGATACAACTGGTTTTTTAGAGGCTGCTGAGTTGCCTGAATGAACTGTAACGCTGGCTGGTTTCAAGTGAGTGCTGTTGTTTTAACTTACTGACGAGCTTTTATTGGCCTGGGATCGAAATGTGCTATGGGTGTGACCACTGGCCAGCTGATGAGATTTTCCCGTGGGTAACAGGCGTTTTTGATCTTTTAATGGTGGGCTGGATGCTGAGTCTTAAAGGATTTTCTGTGTTTTTCTTGATTTGGTAGAAATTTTAAATGAATAGACTAATCAATAAATACTAACAGAAGAATGGTTGAGTTCTACCAGGAAAAACTCTTTCTCCAACTAGATTTTTCTGTTTTCTGCCGTTGTTGAACTAATTGCTGCAAGCACGAACCTTTAAAGAAAACTTGACAATATTTATAGAAGATTTTACTGAACTCATTAATAATTGTCTCTTTGTTTCCATGCCGTGCTACAACAATGATAATTTTTTAAGCCTTTTATGTTCCGTACTCTTTTCTGTTGATTGAAGTTATGAACTTATGGTAACAACGCAATAAAATCAGGATATTTTTCTGTTTATTTTAATATTTACCATGAATTGTATTACAGAAACATAAAGAGGTTGCCAAATTTCTTCGACGTAAAACTGAAACAAAGTTATAACGGTTTTGACAGGTCTTAAATTTGGTTTGTTTTACTTCTGTTACGTTATGCACTTCACACATTCTATTAGCATTCATACACGGATACCAAAAATATGACACAGCAAAAATTTTATTTTTCCCCTGGGAGCTCGTTTCTTATTTGACAGAGGTGTTCAAAACATTGTTGATAAAAACCAATACAGATAATGGGTATGTAAGCCTTTCAAGACGTTTTTATGTGGCTCTTGAAATATATTTTGTATCGTATTCAACGCTGAAGATATTACCTTATCAGTTTTTTCCGGTTTTTTCGCTGTTTATAGCTTTCCTATTACAAAGAAAAAAATTGCTTAAAAAAAAGAAAATATATATTCCACCCGGAAATAAAGACGAAAATATAAATACGGACGATTTCCTTTTTTTCATATTTAAAATTTTTACTGCTAACAGCTGGATTTAAATAACTTAGTTAGCGGTAATTTTCTGCCCGTGAAGCACAAAACTCTCCATCGTGTTCCGGCGCATATGGATTTTTCGCGGTTTAAAATATTAAAAATTTTTGCTAAAGCTTAAGCTTTGAAGTAGTAGCTATAGTAACGTCAAAGTTCGAATATTTTAAAACTAATTATACTTAACATGCATGATCCTATAGTCGTTTATGCGTGTTTTGCCTATTAGAATTTTACACCTGCAAGATAAATTATAAACAGTTGATTTGCATACATAAATAAACCCGAGGCAATTTTCTAATGAAAAATTTATTAGATACACACGATGCCAATCGATATTTTGGGGGTGTGTTAAATATGAAAATTTTATAATACCGAGAACTGAAATTTATGGAGCCGCACTATTGTGTTAACATAGGAGGAGGGTAACAAAAGTCGATTAAATTATGCCACTCATTCTTGGACGTGTAACAAACTCAGAAAAGCCGTTTGCTGCTATAATTTTGTAAGCAAACCTATAACTATAATAAATATGTAATAAGAAAAGATGGTAATTTCAGACCTTTCTTTCCTTTTATTAAACCTTTACTTCCTACAATAAATATTTGAGTTCCTCATTAACTTTGGATTGTTTATAAGAATATTACTGCTTTTTACTTCAATTTCTATAATATGCAAAATAAATTTCACAATCTTGGAAATGTCACACATTGAAAAAAGCCCCACGTTAGGCACCAATTAAAGTACATAAATATTATTGTTAAATAATTCTAAATAAATCCACGGTTTCAAAATTGTAAGTTTAAGTAACCTTTAAATCATAATATCATAAGAATTGTATTCATACGAATTTATATTCGATTAGCAGTATCACAGAAAAAATACTCAGTTTTATGACTACACTGCCTTGGAGTAACATCTATTGTTCTGTAGGAACAACGCAATTTTTATTTTTCAATAAATACTTTGTTTTGTCATTATCTTTTAACAATTGTAGGAAAAACTAAGGATCGGTCCTAAGAAGACTATTTTGGCCTATAGTGTTTATTTGCAAGATTAAGGTTTAGTCTTTAAAATGAAAGACACTTTCAAAAGTTAGAATTATGAATTACGACGATCAATATTGTTTTTCTGCTGATGATGAATGATGAATGAGCAATCATCGTCTTGTTGTGTTGGTTTTCGTCGGCAGTCTTATGATACCACCTGACATGTTATAAGTTGTTAAAACTGTGGTGAAGGGACTCATGATGGTGAAGGCTTTGACTCAATATAACGCCTGCAACAGACCATACATTTGGGTAGATGTGCAATGCCTGTTGCGGACGACTATGACGATGACGGAGAAGGACCTTGTATAATATTGCGAAAGGGTGAACCGAGGATTGACAGCAAAAAGGGTGTCTACAGCCGACGACCAATAAACCGGCAGGACTCCAAGGGCAGGAAACGTCCGCACCCAGCTGAGCAAAGCAGTAGAGACCACTGTAGACATATGCCTATTAGACTTAAATGGAATTTGATAATTGGAAGGGTGAACGCTGCATGCGGTCAAGGATAGGATAGGATAGGATGGGTAAACTTCCGACTAAACTTTCTGCGATCTGTCAGGTCTGCTCAGTCCGGAGAGAATTGTGAAGGGATCTTCGGGATGGCTTCGTTGTCAGTACCATAATACGAGTGCGCCCCATCTCATATTTACTTTTCTTTGCCGTGGCCATAATAAGGTAACTTATTGGCTTTTTCCCGGGTCAATTAGCGGCGTGGCAAAATCGGAACCTGGATTTTGTTACTGCTGCTGATATTATTTCATCTCATGTTTATTTCGTAAGGCATAAATTACAGCGAACCTTAACAAATCCCAGAATTACATGTTTCGAGTATCGTTTTGTCTTCTCTTTCACTTCACTTGCATTTATTCGCGAAATTTGTGTTGCTTTTGTTTACAGCGCTTGTCACTGTTCACTGTGTCCTTAAATCGTATTTGTGGTGGACGGATGTCAAAGTTTAGTGTGAATAACAAACCTCGAACCTCGGTAAAGATGAGACTGCTAAGGTTCTCCTAAAAGTGGTGTTGGTTGCTGTTGCAGAGTGATGTAGGTTGTTGAGGGCTGTTGCTGTAGGTTTATTTGTGACGATTTCATTGCTCCTGTCAAGAAGGAAGGCTGTTAAAATAGGCTCGCCGTCGATTGCATCACCCTCATTGCTGTTGTGCTCTTGTTTATCCATTTTTCTGAAAGAGCTTTCTATATTTGGAGAATCTGATATTTTAAGTTGGTGATGGAGTGACGGTCGGGGATTGGACTGCTAAGCGGCTTTTTTATCATTTTCCTGATGGATGAGCTGTAATTGCATTGTGCTCTGCTCTTTTTCTCGTCTCCTGCCTGATCGCATCAGTCACTTTTTTGATTGATCGAGGTATGGCAAAGCTGCATTGCACCTTGATGTCGTCGCGCATTAAGGTTTTGCAAAGAGTTATAAAGGTGTTCTTCCTTTTTGGATGGCGATATGTTGTATTTTGCCAACAGCTGCTTTTTTGTTATGAGCTTGGCGGAGGGCTTTTCCTTTGCGTGCTTGAACACCAGCGTTTTAAGCACGACACTGCGGATGGTGTTGTTGGATGTCTCTGCAGACACAGTTTTGAACCACTTGGTTGCGTCTCTGCAGAACTGTACTCTGAATTTGTGTTTGTTGATGCTTTGCAGCAATTACTGATGAATTTGTTTAGATTTTCATAGTCAGATCCATTGGATTCCAGTAGAGAAATGCTAATGTCAGCGATTGTGGTTAGCTGTTGCTGTCGATAGTAGCGGCGCGGTGCTTTCTCTGTTCGGGTCTCCACCGTATGCATCAGATCTCTAGAAGTTTTCTACTAAATGCCACACGTTCAATTATTATCAGGTCGGCTGCTTCTCAAGCTCTAAAAAGCGCATTTTTGACTTACAGCAATTACTTATTTGCAAGATTAAGGAGTAGGTAATTTGCTTTCTATTTTGACACGGCTGCTGGTATCACAGGCAACAACACCATAACAGAAAATCAGTTCACTGTAGTAGTCGATCGATTTCCGAATGTGACACGTACAAGCAACAAAGGCTGATTAAGAATTAGTCTTTTAAAAAGTCAGGTTAAAAGAAGGCGCTGTGTTGAGCTCACCATGCTTTAGTGGTTTCACTAATTGTATCTTATGGGAAGGTAAAACTAAAAGCTATTTGCGCAAAGGATTTTCTCAAGACACATAAAACTAAAGAACTTGGAATTTCAGGCCTTCAGAAAAACTACAGAAGGTACAACATCTTCTGGTTATACTGCCCTGCAAGGCAAAAAGGCCCTAACTTGGAAAACTATAGTTTTGAGATATTGAGTAAGACGCTCCTACCTTTTTTCACATTCGTATAAGATAAGGCATTTAGGAATTAGTCCGTGTCACTTATTTTCAAAGTTAAGGCTTCCCTGCTTGGCATACAAATAGATTTCACTGCAAAGAATTCAGCAGTACCTTAAACTCAGTTTTGTTTATTTTTCGAGTTAGAACCTGTTTGCTTTGCGAGGCAGTATACAGAGTTTTAGTGTATCTTCTACATCATAGCAAGTAGAGGCTGTTTGAAATTGTTTGCGGTCTTGGTTTTTTTGAAAACGCAACATATGGATTTCTATTTTACCAACTTCTAGATTTTGTTCATTTGATTTATTGTTTTTGATTCTATCCGGTAACTTGGGCAAAATCTCTACCTGGATGAAGGAAGATGGATAGAACAAGAACGTTTGAGAAACATTTTATAAGTAGGTCGAAGTTAAATAAGTAACTGTCAATATAGATGTCAAGTTTGATAAATTGAAAATATCCCAAACGTAAGAGAAACATTTTTTTAAAATCAAAATCAAGAATTCTATATGATTGGGTGTTATTTTTGGAATGTTGAATGGCCAAACAACAAAAAAATCTTTTTTATGGTAGTTGTCTTCGTATTTAAAAAGAAGCCTTTGGATATTGTCAAAAAGAAGAATTTTGAAATTGGTTTTGAGAAAATTGTTATAATAATGAGTAGATCTTTAAAGAAAACATTTTTTGCTTTTATTTATCAGGATATGTCAACTCATCAAACATGAAGGTCTGAAACTTAGAAAATCCTGAAATAAAAAGAATCAAAATGTCACAAATATGTCTCGAAGTCACATAAGCACTTTTGATTTCTATCTTCTTCGTTTTATTAAACACTTCTTCCTTAATTGTTTTGTAATTTTAGTGCTATTGATTCATTTTAGTACCACTGACTAGTGGGGTAGTTCTGATGAACTGATTTATATGACTTTAATTCAGACATAACCTCACGTTTCTTATAATTCACTTTGGGATGAAATAGTTTTATTACGGTTCTAGATAATTGCTCAGATTGCACAGTTAGTGCCTGCATCATACATTGAAGCTCTAAGCTTCGTTTGTTCTGCACTGCTATGTGTTATACCTTCTTCAGTTTTTATTTCAATGGTGATTTCTCGTTTTCTTCCCGTTTCCTACACAGCGTGGCACGTTTAGCTTAAGTTTCTTAAAATTTCGTCTTTTTTATACAGGGTGATCAAGAAACGAGAACACAAGGTTATCAAATTTTCTCAAATGGGACACCCTGTATATCTTAATAGACTTGTATTTCTCCTTTATTGTTAATAAAACATAGCATTATGTGGGTCTACACCTGATAGTTTCGACATAATTCAGTTATTTGTTGTGAAATGCTATCAAACTTCTTAACCGGTCTTGGTATAATTAAGGAGATTTGTAATTTCACAACTTTGTCAGTCTTTGTTGTAGGTTAGTGACAGAAGGTCAAGGTTTTTCTTTTCGCATCAAAAATGGATGCGTTTTAAATGGAAATTTACTGTTTATTAACATAACATTCTTCATGCTATTAACGCATCAGGAATAAAAGGTTTTAATTGACTTTTACAATTTGGAAAATTTAGATTTCCCATTACTTTTCATGTTCATGCCACACTAAAACATCATTTCCAGTACAATAATGCGATAGTGGGATTCGATCTGGTTTCATTTGCTTGCCAAATACATTCGTTCTCTGAAACAACCGCTACTTCATGCATTAGATGATTGAAACAGCAGAACAGAACAATATTGCTTGCCTCGACAAATAAAACAATAAAAGGTTAGTTTTCACATTACTTCCAACGCAAATTTAAATTTCATTATTACGTATACCTTTAACACTGGACTATTCGACCACTTGAGAATTTTATTGTGGATCGTAAAATTTTGCTTATTTTATTCTACGACGTGATTAAACTTAACAAAGGCATGGCAAAACCTTGTTGGCAAGCCAGACTAATAAATTTGTGGATTGTATAAAGTTTACAACTTGTACCAGGATTATAATCGTAAATCTTCATTAATAATTAATTAATTGATGTTGGTTTAGGATGGAAATGATTATTTTTTGTCATAACGCGTAATGTATACTGTTTGAGATTAATCGTGAATTAATTAGTAACAAAACAGATATTTAAAAGTGTAAGAAATTAATATTATAGTTAAAAATAAAATAAAATAATTTTAATCCTGGTTAATTTTTGATTTAACTAACTTCTTTGTTGCATGAAACATGAAGATAATCGGATTTAAATAAAATGTTGTAAAACTCATTAGTGACTAGAAATAGCAGCAAAAGGAACTTTTATGTGTGCAATGTAATACAAAGGGTTACAACTAGCAAGTTAATTGGGAAAACTAGCGAAGTACTGAACAACTATTAGATTCAATAAGTCTTTATAAGGAAATAACGTTCATTAAACAGCAGTAAGGGAAAGGCTTCACTTCACTCTATCCATGATTATTTACTTGCAAACTTAGTAGCGAAGTTACGCACAATATATGGTAAAATCTAATCTCAATTTACTAAAAAATGCCTTAATGAAAAGCCCGACTATCACATCACAAAATCAGATTTTTGTTTTGTTCCACCCTGAAATTTTTTGTTTTGCAGATTTTGCTCATTCAAGGTTTCTCAAATGTTAATAATTTTTTTATGCAATCCCATTTCCAGATTTCTTTATATTTTTTCAAACAAATCAAGACAAAATACAACAGACAGCAAATTTTTTTATCATTGGCAACACTGTTTTTATAACAAAATCCATAAAACATATTCATGCGAAAACCTTTACATCTAATACTAAAAGATATGCACAAGCTGAAGGATTCTATTATTCGTTTCTTAAGTTCTAGTTTACTAAAACTCTGGACAACCAGCTGATTAATTCAGTTTTTATTTGAATTTTATTTTCATCCAGAGCTTTTCAATTTATCTCGCCAATTTACTTACCTTCAGAATTTTTAAATCTAGTTTTGACCAAAATCTTCCTCTTTTAAACAAATTGTTACTCTTGACCGTTTGATCTTACTTTTCTTATCTGTCTTACCTAAACGAGTGTCACTATGTAAGCAGTTTCATGGTTCTTACTGTCCTGTCAGACAATAATAAAATTGTTAGTATTTTTCTTCTTCTTCTTCAGATTTTACCCATTCGGGTTTTCCTTTTTTTGTTTCCATGTCTTTCTATGATAACTGTCCAGTGTCTTTCTTTTAAGGTTTCTTTTATCCGTAGCCATTTTTAAGTTTCCCACCTTTCTCCTTCCTCTTGGAACTCATTGCGTCAACTTTTTCGGCCATCTATAGTCTGGCATTTGTTTTGTGTGTCCATACCATTGGAGTGCTTTGTTTTCTAGTAATTCTTTTCCAGATCTTTTCTGTTCTCAATATATTTCTTCTTCTTACCCTCAAACATCTACGCATATAATCAAGTCCAACATAAGACAATGTTTTCAACCACACTATAGAACAGTCGTTGTTTGGTGTTTTTGCTTAGACGTTTGCTCCACAAAAGAGCATGTAATACCTTGGTTGCTCTTTTTCCCATGCCTACTCTAGTTAGACTGTCTGTTTAGCACATTCCCATAGAGATCATCATTCCTAAATATTCTAGGTTTATTCTCAAACCTTCCTTTTTGGATTCCTCTTTTAATTTCCTGAGCATGTACTTTATATCTTCTTAATCTTGGGCAAACACAATTTGGTTGCCCGCAAATAGTAGTGAGTAGTCTGTTCATCTATTTTTATTTCCATTTCTCCGCATTTACAGTATCATGTCTACAGTGTTTTCACAAGATAGATATTAAATAGAAGGAGAGACAGGGTGCGTCTTCATCTCTTCTCCCTACTCTGCTGTTAAGATCACCTATTATGATTGTTTCTCTTTGATTTGATATATTTTCCATAATATCATTTAATTTGTAATACAACTCGTTTTTATGTCTTTTGGGGCTTTTTCATTCGTTGAATAGACTCCTAGAATTGTTGTAAGTTGTTTAAAAAGGGTCATATCAACTCTAATTGTTCTTTTATCGTATGTTTCGTAGAAGGTGATAAACTGTTTCCATTTCTTCTTTATTATCATGGACACTCCACTGAGTATTACTATGTTTATCTATTTCTGCAATGATTTCGTTTTGTTTAGTTCTTATTTCCTGGACATTCCAAATCCCAACTCCATTCTATCTGTTTCTTTTTCGTTGTATTTCTTGTCTTGCCATTTGATGAATCTTTGCTCCCCCAGAATCCATGAAACTGACTGCTTTGGCAGTACAAAATTCTAAGAATTTTCTTCTACTCTATTGGTTTAAAATTCTCTCAAGTCATTTTGGAAACATTTTGGCTGAATGAGTTTTTACATGGGTTTTTTCTTAGGCATGTTTTTCTCAGTTTAGCTTTGGATAGGTTTATTAGACGGGTTTAATAAAAATATCTGAAAGCGACTGAGGAACTTATGCTGATAGAAATCAAGACATTCATTACTGTGATAAGTTTCTGCGTTACTAGAACCTATGATTCTACCCTTTTGAACGATTTTCCTAAAGCATTTTATCATTTAGCTAGTAACATTTACCATAAGCAAGCCAAAGCAGTTTAGAGGATAAGCAAGTTTCGCTGATGAGTTTGGCAGTCTTGGTATCGACTAACAATAAGATTAAGAACGTCGGCTAGATTGCATCAAACGTGGACAGCACCATGAGTTTAGTACTATAGCACGTTAGAGGTGAAGATGGTCGAGCTTCCCAGTCGATGGTTTGTCTTTAAAGTGAACTTCTGGTGGTTGAAATTAGCTGTAATTTGTTGTGTTGGTCTAGGCAAATAAATAAACAACTGCCATAAAAGGAACTTTGCTAATTCTGCGCCCCGAAAGGCGTTTAGTAATCGAGATCCTAGGACAATAAAAAAACTATTCACCCGACAAGAATATAGTCCAGCTCTTTTCCTACAAAATAGGAGGATATTACGCTGGATGTTTACGACTTTTCAGATATAGGATGACCATAAGTAGCACCAAGAAGTGGAAGATCTACAATCGGGCACATATTCAAAACTTAAAGAAGGGACAAGGCACATCGAGGAAGTAAAACAGACATCTCTACACTACCGGATGATAACTTCAAAGATTTCAAGTGGAGCTATTGGCTTCAAATGAGATATTTATTTGGAAATAAATGGAATAAAGTTTAATAATTGCAGTTGTAGTAAAGCTTATTAAATGATAAATAACTGAATCTGGTTAATTTTGAAACCATATTGGTGACTCCAAGGTTTTTTGAAGTGATTGCTGGTTTGTTCACTTGTTAGCTTCTTGGCTTATGGCAGTTTATGTAGGTGGTTAATTGGTTTTGTAGTTGAACTGATTGGCTGATTGAACAGCTTTGGGATAATATGATCTATCTCTTTCTGTATTCTTGCTTCGTTGCAATAACTTGAGAGACTTGAGTATTAGTTGGAATCTTTGAAGCGAAGTTAGTAATGCTGGATCTAAAGTGCGGTCCTGTTGGTAGTTCATGTACAGGATCCGGACAGCGGTTTGGTCTAGTTTCAAGATATTAGCTGTCAAGTCTATAGGTGTTGGTCTAGTTGGACTAGTTTCTAGAGGGGATGGCTAGAAGGACCTTGACAGAACTCAGAACAGATGAATACAGCATAATTCCAACAGCCTGAATACTGCAATTTTCAGATTTTCTTTTAAGATAAAATAAGACTTGGAGGGAATTAGAAGAATAGAAACCAAGTTTATCAGTACTAATGTCAAGATTAAACATTGAGAACTACGCAGAACTGGCTTTAGTAAGAATTTAGTTAGTTCATATAGGAGTAGATTGCATACATTAAGCGAGATAATAGGAATCACGTGAAATCTCGAAACAATTATTAATTTTATGATAAATATAGATTGCTTGGTTTTATGACGATCATAAATGTTTTGTGGAAATGCAGCTACACAAAATATAATATATTCAGCAATCATATCATTGTCACGATGTTGTTTAAACAAATGTGTCAATTGTTTTAGAATTCTTGTTGGGAAATAACCAAGAATCGTTTGAATTTTGACGAAAGCGAATTTCAAGCTCCAAATGACACTGTCTCAGCACAATATGCCTATTGCTGTCTAACGGAAATGTCGCGCCTGACCAAAGTTTTAATTTTTTCATTTTCTCCACTGAGATTCAAATGAAGAAATTTTCAACTTTCCTTCTGAAAGGCTTTCAGAGCACCTATAGTACTTGAAAAAAAATTCTGTATTTCAGTAATAATAATGTTAATAATAATAATTTAATTTATTCTACAATACTTACACATTTCGTTATACAATATATATATATATATATATATATATATATATATATATACCGCATCACTAGAATGTTCAGTCCCGGCTGAATCCAATTTAGTTGATAGAACCAACTTCCTTGTAAAGGTTCATAATGTCAATTGGCTTGAAAAGCTGATTAGAACAAAATGCCCTATCTACACAAACAGTTAAGAAGTTTGAAGACCAACTGTAGAAAATTCTTGTTTACTCTGCTAAACAAGGTTTTGTTGATCCAAGAAGTCTTAAAAATTTACTTAGACATCAATTTTCAAAAGTAACAAAAATGTTATAGTTTGAAAATTTCGCAAGACTAATTTTATTTGGAAACGATGCATCCCACGGAAATAATGTAAGGATAATTTCCAGAAATCACAGAAATGAATTTCTTTATATTTGTATTTGATGTTCAAGTTCTTTTAAAAAGAAAAAATAAATCTTAAACTTTGTTAAAGCTTTTCATTGAAAGAAATTTTCAGTGGTGGTAACAACTCTGTTATTCTTAAAAATTGTTTTGATTCGATTTCATGAAGTTATTTAGAAAAAAATAAACATGCTGTGCTTTTCATGACTAAAGCTTTTTTTTCCATTAACTCCTATTTCTTTGAAGGTCCATTTAGTACTTGAATCCTGTAAATGTCGAATTTGAAATCCAACTAAACACGCGAAATACCAGTTCAAGTAAAGTGTTGTCGTTTTTATGGTAGCAGAACCGCTTTTAAAAGAAAACTCTTTTGTTATACATTTTTATATTTTTTATTTCTTCTTCACTTACATAATTATCAGTTAAATTTTTCATCTATATTTATGCACTTATTTTTGTTTCAGGTAAAGGGGACTTTAAACCTTCCGATTTAGATAGGTAAGTTTGTATCCCTATAATTTAGTGAATTAGCGTCCGAGTTCGCAGTAATCAATACATGATTGCTAGCAATTAGTGGCTGATATTGCGATGATTTACTAATTACTTCCTACGACTGCCAATATTTATGGTTTCCCGTCATGCAACTGCGCTATCAAATAGACCATCCTTTCCGATTTCAGCTGTATAATTTTGCGTCTTTATCAGGGAAATTTTCTAACCTCTGCACTTTTACTAAAAGTAACTTTGGCGTTTTATTTGTTAAAAGATAATTTATGATCTGATATCCGCAAAGAAAAGTTCCTCTTGTACTTGACCTCCTATTTTCTGTGTTTCGATAACACTTTTGTATCACCCCGAAACACGCAAAATAAACTTAATACGAGAAATACAAGTCAACCATAGAGAATCAGTTTCTTCTTGAAACGCTAAAAGACACGCACAATTAAAAGAACAAAATTCTAGTTAGTTTTCTTTTTTCGAGCTTTGCTAGTAATTAGTATGTAAATAGGACAAGTATTGAATGCTTCTTTTTGGAGAGGTGTAATGAATGCAAAGCTGCCTAGTTATTCTGATCACGGTTTTGTGTTTACTTGCGGTGTAAAAGTGTAGACCACGTTTCCATCTGTAGAATTCCGTTCGCAACATGTTTGTAAAAACGCTCATGTTTTAGGCTTTTATTTTAGTATAAATGGGATTTACGTTGCGGAATGTTGCTTAGAAATTGCGTTAACTCTTTTTTGAAACACAAAATATGATTAAACCTAATTTTTATTTTGTTGTATCAATCAGTAGAACTCTGAGTGTTTCAAAGAAAATAAAATATAAAAAGCAACTAAGTAATAATAAAAATAAATGACACGAATAATTTTAAAGTTACAGTTTGAAGAAATCAATTTCCTTTAAATTATTTATTGCCACACTCCAATTTCGCTTTATAACGATAAAGTAATAAAATCTTTTATTGTCAGTTGTGTTGCTGAAAATTTCAGAAGTAACGACTTACATTTACTTTTATTTGCGTTTCTTACAATATTAGCTAAAATTAAGAAAATGTTTTGTTCGAAATGTGATCATTCTTATGTAAAACGACTAATTTTTTACATAACTTTACAAGAAGAAATCTAATTACGTGTAGAAATGTAACAGAATCTCATATTATGCGATTTTACACATAAAAATGAATTATAATACACTTTGCACCGGCTTAGTTCAGTTGGAGGTCTTTAGCGGTGGGATGGAAAGTGGTATAACTAACTTTAATGGTCCTTATCAAGACATTCAGAAATATTTTCTTTTTTATTGGAACGTGATCTTACAAATAATGGTACTGATACCCATACAAAGCAAAAAAACAATCCAGAATAAATATAAGGCTTTAGATAACCTTTTGAATATTGAATAAAAAGTCAACCAACCGTGTAACTATGCAAAAGTCTTGAGGACAGTCCAATCCAGTCTTTATAATTAGCTTCGACAGATTACCTAGTTCAAGGGTGCGCAAACGTGTCCCCTGAAGCCGATTGGCTCGTATAACAATGAAACTAAATTGTTTTGATTAATCTTTTACTTAAAAATTAGTTTTTTCTAAATAAATAAAAAATAGATTCGATCCTAGAGCCTAGTTTGATTTCAGCACTAGATCTATGACAGAAAGGTCTTGGCCATCATGGGAAACGTGTTCACATGGGCCCGGACGCTCGAAGGGCTGCTTCACAAGCTCTTGATTGCTTAAGTCTCAACTCCTTTAGTTGGAATAAACAAGAGCTTCTTGTCTTTACGTCAACTTTGCATGCGGGAGCTCTTGACTTCATCAAGAGTGTACAAGGGCCACTACTCCTTTTCATCCTGTATTGTTACGACATCCCCGTCCACTTAACTATCAACTCAATTTTCTCAATATCTTCCAATTAGTAACTTCTTGCAGCTTCACGATTCTAGCAGCTAAACTATTCCAGCTAGTGATCTAGCTCCAAAAATGAAGAATAAAAGCCAATCCTCTAATAATAACAACAGCAAAAAGATTCAATTTTGATGATGTTTACCTGGAACTCCCTCCATCAGCTATCTAGACACCACTTTCACTGTTAAGCCACTGCTTGAATTTGGTCCAGTACCTCTTGCTCAACAGACTCGCTTAATTTTCCACGCCCCACAAACAGATTCCATAAACTCCCTTTGCTTGCCACAAGCACTCGCCGTCAAGTGACCGACATTACCGTCGTCGGGCACCTCAATTGAAGTCCAGGAGGAAAGAGCAAATCACAGGACATTGCAAGAATTCAGGACACTGTCACTAGGATACACAACACCAACTTGCAGTCGACTTCAATTTCCATCCTCAAGGACATCAGAAACTTCAAACCCACCGCAACACCCAGTTTACATATTCCGTTTTCGTTCTATAGTTAATTATGCTCTTAAACACCGCGCTTACGAAAAGTGACTTCTTTGCCGACTCGACTTGGACGTCTCATTTTTTACTCCTACTATCAACAACACAAACCATATTTGTCGAAGAAGATAGGAACTTTTCTCATAACGTTAAGTAGTCAGTCAATCAGTCAGGACAAGTGGAATGTTTTCAATAGTGCTTTCAAAGGCTTGAGTGATAAGGGCAGCAAGTGGATCCTTTGTTTTCTTTTTGGGTTTTATGTGGTAGGGATCTAGAAGAGTTATATTCATCACCTTAGCCTTTGATCAAAATTGATTCATAAAGTTAAGATGAGCTGATTTGAAATAAATACAACCATATATAGTGTGTGACTTATATTAGATTTAGCATCTCTTTATTCAAAAGTTGATTTTAATAGGAGTGGGGGAATATAAACGTGCGTATTCGAGATCCATCGTTCTAGAATGCAAAAGTAACCACGACAAACGAGCCATTTTTGCTACAAGTGCAAGCCCACTTTAACTGGCGTACCTGTTCGTGCAAATATTTTTGTCTTTCTGATGAAATAATCGAACCTGCCTTAGAGTACCTGCGGAGTGGAGACTTGTTGAACTTCCCAGACTTTCAAACTGTAGATGCTTCAAATAAATCTCTAGTAGTTAAGAGATGCTTTATTAAATTACAAACTTGTTAACTTGTGAAGCAGCGACAGCAAAAATTTACTTTTCTATAATTTATTACTGCACTCCAAAATTATTTAATGCAGCAAATATTAAGACATTTGGATTCTAGCGCAATAAATTAATTTGATTTCATAAGGAACAATTCTGTTTGACCAGAAGCACTTTACTTATTAAACGAAGTCAACATAGAATTCGAGAAAAGGTCGACGATTCATTTATACAAACAGCAGAAAAATGGTAAAAACTATTTTATCTTCCTTGTCCGTTTGATTTGCCTTTTAAAATAAATCAAGACCAGGAAACGAAATCAATTCACGGAAATGAAGCCAAAAGTATAAATTAGGTATTCAGCAGTTCTAGAAATCGCATAAAAACAAAATAAAGACAAACGTTTTAACAGATTGGGTCATAAAGTAGGACCTTTAGTTTAACCGCGACATGTACTTCCTGTTCTATTACGAATTGTATCTTGAAATTACGACCGAATTTACCTTTTTCTCTGATAGTGTTATAAAGCTTTTATTGCTGTCAGTAAATGAATTTTTAATTTTTGTTTGTGACTATAATTTTGTAGGTACACCGTACACTGCAACTACAAAAATCATTATCTTTGTTGTTATCATTTTTTATTTAGAAATTTTAGGTTTATTTTCTTGAGATATTACAAAACCTTGAGATATGATAAGATAATCGTCAAGATACTCTGCGAGATTTTCTAAGTCAGACAACATTTTCGAATACCATCTAGATTCAGCTTAATTAGAATACAGATAATTTGCCAAATAAAAAATTGAGTAAGTTGCTTGTCTACACTTTTTAAGATATTCGGAATTGATTAACACTTGTTATTAATAATTTTGTTCATTAACTTTGCGATAATCGCTTACGACTCTCCACTATTGACGACCTGATGAGGATAGTTATTTTTGTTTTTATGTTTTGAAGATTGAGTTCTGTGTGCCCTAGAGCTGAACATTTTCCTTTAACAAGAAGCCGGTTTGTTAAGAAGTTTAGACAATATTTTGATTTATTGATGATGAAGCCAAGAGAAGACCTTCGAGAACTCCGTGTGCATACAATCGGCTGTCCCTTTGCCTACTAGAGCTATTAGTCGTAATTCCACGTTTTAAGAATCGTTTTTTATTAATTATTAGTTGCAAGTAACTCTACGACTTGACAAAAATTATAAGATTTGTTGTTTTCTCATCGAGGTAGTCTCGAGTTTGAATTTTTAAAAGAACTGCTGATTTGTGTAAATCTGAAAATCTTTTGAAATGATACTGTGTTATTTATTGAATTGATTGATAATAAAGTAGGGTAATAATTAACTATAAAATGAAACAAACAGTATGACATTTACTTACGGATTTTCCTGCTAATCAATAGAGTTAATGATTTAATCAAAGTGTAAAGTTTTTAAAACTAGTGTGGGCATATTGAACACCACGATTTTTAGTTAAATAATTTTTATGATGATTATTGGAAGAAAACTTGTAGATAAAGCTTTCTAGTCTTTAGAGTTTACTAAGATTCCATGTCTGCAATTCTTGAATTTTTAAAAGAACTGCTGATTTGTGTAAATCTGAAAATCTTTTGAAATGATACTGTTATTTATTGAATTGATTGATAATAAAGTAGGGTAATAATTAACTATAAAATGAAACAAACAGTATGACATTTACTTACGGATTTTCCTGCTAATCGATAGAGTTAATGATTTAATCAAAGTGTAAAGTTTTTAAAACTAGTGTGGGCATATTGAACACAACAATTTTTAGTTAAATAATTTTTATGATGAATAACCACTACAAGAAAAAGTAACTTTCTAATTATCAAAATAGAAAGAGATAGATTAATGCCAAATATTAATTGCATTCGGAAAGTTTCGAATACGAAATCAAAACATTACAAACGATCAAATCTAATTTCCATAAACTTTACAGACCATTT
The DNA here is from genome assembly GCA_011009095.1 of Ignelater luminosus. Lineage (NCBI taxonomy): Eukaryota > Metazoa > Arthropoda > Insecta > Coleoptera > Elateridae > Ignelater > Ignelater luminosus. Next base: position 46,278 of record VTPC01008646.1, on the reverse strand, counting down.
TTTTCCAGACGACCTTTCTTTTTTCATATTTGGAGCAAACGTATTTTTATTTAGTTATTTTTTTGTTCGAGAATAAATTATGTTCGTTAAAGCTAAAATAACATAAAAATAACCAACCAACCCGTTTTCCCCCTTTTCCTAGAAGGAAGACAATCAAAAAAGAGATCCTCACATATTATTTGGGTGCGGGGATGTCACATATTTATATCTCCTGAAAGAACATAAAAGCTCGCGGCATGTTTATATTGGCAGAGCAGCCTTATCATAGCTATTTTGATAAGGAAGCAGAGGAAGTATTCCGCAGCCAAGTAAATCAACTTTTAAACAATTCTCGACCTTAGGCTTCTAGTTTCTAAAGGTTTTTTCCCGGCAAACTCGAGTATTCAGTAAGTGTTGCTCTTTTATTCATTTTTCTGCTAAGATATGCCGAAATAAAGTGTGATTTCTGAAACTTGTTTCGCGCAAAATGTCAACTAAATTTTCGCCTCCAATATTATTTTTCTAAGAAGTATTATGAACACACGTGAGGGATTTTCTAAGTAAGACCTTAAGGAGGGAATTTTTTGATAAAATCAAAACATAAAGTTGGGTTAGCTGTAAAAAAAGATGGATAATTTCTAATTATTTTTTTTAGTGAGAAACTCGACATAGAGAAAAATTCCACGGGTCCTGGGGGAATACCGGCCGATGCGATTTACACGACGACCCCCAGAGGCGGACGTGGTCACAACAGTCCGGAAGCCATGAAGGTACGTCTCGCCGCCATGGTGCTGCAACCCCCAACTAGAGTGTAGCACTGCACCTTCCGGCCGGAGCGCGGTCGACCCGCCACGGTCATCGAATATGAGTGTTAACTGTTTTGAAATTAGCCAAAGACTAATGTTTTATAGTAATATTTAACGAAATGACGAATTGTTTCAAATAATGATCGATGCCTAAATTGACGAGTTAAAAAAATGATGACTAACTGTAGCTTGAGGTGTTCGAATTTAACTGTGGTACTTACCCCTTTTGTTTTTTCGAGAAAAAAATAATAATGTGGAACTGACTGTCATTCTTTCTAATTACTTAGATGATCGAGTGGAAAGTGTCACGCTGCTGTTTCCAAATTAATTTGAATCAAAGTATATTACTACCTACGGAGAATGATAAAATGTAATCATTTGTTTTATTTTATACATATTTGGTAGAAGCAGTGTGATACTTTGCATCACAATTTTTTTATTTAATTTTCAAAACAGCTTTCACGTATTATCACTGCCATTTTTGAACATGTTTGATCACCGATTTTGCACTGAAAGCTTTAATATTTGGAATTTATGTTTTTGATTTTTCTGCTTATTAATATTATCTTTTAGATTTAATTGTGTGTGTTTATGTGTTCTGCTTTGATTCCGGCTAATAACTACATTCTGATTTCATTCAATCAACTCAAATGTATTTGTTGGTCTTTAAAATAAAATTTAGTGAACAGAGATAATTTTTCCTAAGAGTGACGCTTATCTGTTAGCAATTTTTCTTTTCTTTTTTGCTTAAATAAATATTTAAATAAAATAGAATTTTTTGACGCATTTATGATAGAGGGGGAGGTGTTACATACCACATTCCGTTATTTCAATTTACAAAACAAGTCAATCAAGACAACCATGATAAGAACTGCTTCGGAATATTTATGGCAGACAGTCATATTAAAGCAATTTTGACTTTTGCAGGAATTAACCTAGATCTATATCTAATTATAATGATGATTCACACTCTTAAACATGCACTTTGTGTTCAAATGACTTTTCCGTAATCCCAACTTGAGAAAATCTTTCTTTCTAAAATTTGTTTGCTTAGATAGTGTGCTTTTTTCGTGGGACATAATGTTTATTCTATTTAAGTTAATTATCACTAACAAGGAGATGACACAGTGAATCCGTCGCCGATCTCGATGAAATTTTTGCTGGCGATTCTACATCGAAAATAAGTCGACACGATTTTGCCGTTCGCCTAAATGGGCTCTTCCGGCCTCGCAAAAACATATTATAGGTCGGAAAATGGCTAAAATTGACTTTCACGAAACTGGCTCAACTTCATCGATTTCAATTAAACTTTTATGGATGTTTCTACATCGAGAAATATTAGATCGGTATATAGGGGTTTTTCAATATACGCCCCAGGAAGGCCAGAATAAAATTCACAGCAAAAAGCGGAACAGACATAGTACAGTGGAGCGTATATTGAAAAACCCCTATACACGGGTCTAATATTTCTCGATATAGAAACATCCATAAAAGTTTCATCGAAATTGGCTAAGACAGCTGGAGCAGCGCCAGTTTCATGAGAGCCAATTTTAAGAATTTTCCGGCCTATAATATTTTTTTGCGAAGCTCGAAGGGCCCATTTAGATGAAAGGCAAAATACGTGTCGGCTTATTTTCGATGTAGAATCGGTAGTAAAATTTCATCGAGATCGGCGACGGACTCACTGTGACATCCCCTTTGTAAATATTCTTTTGCACTGTCACCCTGTCAGTTTTAGTAAGCCTTATTTTAATAGTAAGGTGTTATAAGATGCTATAATACTATCTGCAATAATCAATTGACACTTGATAAGACAGTAACTTGCGCAGCGTCCCATAACTTTTTGAAATTGAGATTGGCATTAGAACTTCTTCAAGCTGATAGACTGCAATCTTGGACCCAATCTCAAACTTAAATGTTGTTTAAAAAGCATCAAGTATCCCCTGATTTCTATCATGCTGCTTTATTATGTCTGAAGGTAGAGCACTAGGATTATACAATTTTTGTCTTTTTTATCTTCTTGCGCAATCTTCATACTGTGTTTCTTTGCTTTTGGGCCAAAACTTTTTTTTAATTATTTTATTAGGTTTTTGATGAATTTCAAAGTGTTTTTGAATATACTCGGTGGCAGCTGATCATTGCTAGAAAATTTCAATTTCCAACTCGTGACGTCTAATGAATGAAAAATACATCAATGTTGGGCATATTCAAGAAGATTTAAGATAATAATTTCTGCTTAGAAAAATTACTTTTTCTGTGAAAACAGATCTCAAGACTTGAGATGCAAACCAAATCCATATAATTCTTCAAAGTAGAAAAGGTGTTGACATTTCTACAACCTGATAGAAGCCTTAAGTTAAATTTTTACTGAAAACTTGATCCAATATAAAATCATTTATTTACTTTGTGTTTTCTTGTAATTTTCTCGTAGTTCTTTTTGTCTATCATCCTTAGATTTGGTTTACTAGTTTGTATTAATTCTTCTAATTCAGTGATATATATATGATATTCACTTTAAGAAATTTTTGGCAATTGTTGTTTGCAAATTATATGATCTTTTATACTTCATGGTCTACTATTTGACATTAAAACCAAACGAAAGATTATTGAAACATTATTTAGCCACCTCTGCTAGCTTTTTCTGGATTTCTAAAAAATTTTGAAAGCTTTGACAATGAAATTTAGATCATTACTTGCTTTTTGGTTTTTTTTGTAGAAGTTGTTTTTCTTACCAGAGCAGTTATTTGGCATTTTTTTGCACCAATAATTTTCATTTTGGTCGTGTCTTTAGTAAATTTAGAAATGGTTTTGAAAGTTATTTGGTGTTCTCTGAAAATTAGTATGTGTACCTACCAAGGGTAAAACTTATCTCAAAGAGCTTGAATTTGAACGACTTTTAGCAAACTTATTTCTAAATATCAACTCGTGGTACTGAATTTTGAAATTCTACATCTTGATCTGTTTTTCTATTTTGCGCCCAAAAGCTTTCGCTATTACCTGTATGATCGTTTTATGCATTTTCTATCCGTTTGCATTCATTCCGATGAATGGTTGCCTTTTAAATTTAGCAGCTTTTAGTTTTGGCACGTCACCTCTGATTCGATACGGAAGCTCCACGCCTTTTTAATTCTAACTCGGAAATTCTCTTAGCACTTGATAAAGCTGAATCGGGAAATACAATTTTATTGTGATAGCACTTAGTTCATTTTGGAACTACCTTTTTGGGCTTGAAGTGTCTTATTTTCACACAGCCTCATTTCGTGGTTCTTTATATCTGGTATAATGGCAGCGACTTGGACTTTGCACACTAATGAGTCTTGAACCCATTTTTGTTTGAATCTTCAACCACCAACTTCTAAAGTGAAATTTGTGTTATTACTATTTGCTAATGTAAAGCTTCTCAAACAGGTTTTTTTGTATCAACAAGTCTTAAGAATCAGGAGCGCTTTTTGCAAAAGTGTATAATTTTACATCTCTGCTCTTAGCACATTTTGCCTTGTTGTCTAAATAATAACAAATTCAAAAAGAAAACTTAATAAAATCGCATTTTTTCACAATCTTTGAAAAACATAAATAAAAGAAACGTTAACAAATACAGATTTGAATTTTGACGCAGAAATCTTCCCACACTTAAAAAGCCTTTTTGCCATGGTTGATAAATTGCGTTGTTTTTATCTGTATTTCATGGCCTCCTATTTGGTGTCCAAGATTCAACCAATCAAACAGAAAGTAAACATGAAAAATGTTTTGGAGTTTACAAACTACTTTTCAACAGCATGGTCTTGGCATGCTTTTTCCCAAAGTTGTTGGTTTTTGAAATTACTTTGGAATGATTTATATGAAGAGTAAAAACTTTAGAGTATTAAATTCTGGGTTTGCAAACAAGACTTAAGATTCAGGAACACTTTTTGCAGAAGTATATGGTTTGAGATTGAAATGGAAAAAAATGAAATCTCTATTTTTAGCTCGTTTTTGTTTTATTGTTCAAATAGTATCATATTTGAAAAGGAGAATTCCATTAGGTCTTACTGATTCACGATCTTTCAGAAACAAGAAAAATTCTTGGTTAATTACATAAATTGGTAAAAATCATCTTGGTATTGATGTTTTGAAGATTAATTATAGACCATTAACATTATCTTTCTACAATATGGTTGTGGTACATCATTCTTCTCATGGTTGTTGTTTATATTTTAGATTTTGCAACTGCAGGTTATCTAATTAACATTTTGGCCCGCATTGAAATTATTTTCAAAAGATCCTTATGGGCATCAAAAGCTTCGAAGCACTGAATTTTGAGTTTTAAGATTAACATTTCTTAGGAGATTTGGAGCAAATTACTAAATGACCATTTGGCTTATAATAATAATATCAATAACTAAAAGATTCAATTTGCAAAAAAGAAGAAGAAATGATAAAAGACTTTTCGAATTAAGCGTCACTCTAAAGCACATCTAGTTTTTTTTCTATGTTTGTGTACTGTTTTTTTTAATAGTCCCACTTTTTTGTAGGTATTAGAAAAAATAGAGTGCATTTAGTTTAATTTTTAACGCAGAACGAAGATGACAATAAGATACTCATTGATAATATTGCATGTATTATTATGTATATTAAGACAAAGAAAACATGATCTCTATTTTTTCTATTAGTTTTCATTATTGTATCATTCCAAATGAATTTAACATATCTTAACATTAAAGTAATAATATTTTATGGTATATTAGAGAGATGTTAAATAACACTTAATGATCGCACTTTTTTTACTAGCACCCTTTTTTCTGCAAGTGAGCACCATAGTGCACCTTAATTAACACTATTGCCTGTTTAATAATAACAAGAATAGTAGAATAGTATTACAAGAAGAAAAGGTTTTTACGCTTTTCTAGCACTTTTAACACTTGTTTCACTTATTTTAGTTTATTTTTTGCACACAATTGATTTAAAAAGTATACACAAGAGAAAAAATAGAGCAGGTAGTCATTTCATACATACTATCAAACAGAAAACTGCTCCATTTTTTTGATACCACACTGTACATATCACTGACACTAGTATTTCTACACAGACTCCCGTCCTGAGCACATTTTCAAACCACCTCACTTGATTCTAATCCTGTGGTGTGGCCTGTCGTCGTCGAAGATGCGTCGCATTAAATTTTGTTTTAACCCCATTCATTCATTCATTATTGTAAAATTTTAATTTTATTTTCTCTGTGGAAATATACAAAATCTTTTTGCGAAGATTCTTAAAGATGATGTTACTGACTGAATATTAGCATTTTGTATGTTTCCACAAAAAATAAATAGCAACATACTAACACGGTCTAACATAATGCTGTAAATATAGCCTACAACACACACATTCAAAGGTAGAAGTAGTTTAGAAGATCATCTGAAGGAAGAAAATATCTACTCAGGCCTTAATTCGACTGTCCGACAAAATAGGTCCCAAACCGTACCCAACAAAAACTACTACGAATCAGACGAGCTAGAGAATGGCACAAAATTTCGACATGGTGACGGAAAATATCATAGCTATCACAAATACCATTCTATTAGAAAACCGACTGATATCGCTGACGTGGATAATTTATCAAGTTTTAATACCATGGCGGTCCGATCTCATAGATCTTCGTTGCCAATCGATAACAATAAATATGATCGCCGATCTTCTTTGCAAAATAGTAAAAAATATTACAAAAATAAAGATACCAAAGCCAGACCTAAACCATTACAGGTCGGCGATAACGAACAATATTACAATCATATTTTTCCTGCTACAACTACTACTAATCCGAAATCGCATTATAATAAAAATACACGTACTGATATGTATTTCCAACCTAGTACTTTAGATCGTGCTGAATTGTAAATATATTGATATGATAATTTCTAATTTCATTTATATAGTGATTTTTCCTTTTTGTTAGTTTGTATTATATAATGAGATGTATATAAATTATTATATAATTAATATTTAACAAATAAGACGTAGCAGTCGGTTCACTATTACCCAAACATTGATGAGTTTAGAATGTTTTTTAAGTCAAATCGAAGGCGGCTTTGCAAGATCTATTGCAACTTCTTTTAAACGTCTTAAAATGGAGATTTCTATGTAAAGTTGTAGATTGATTTATTATTCTTATCTACTAATTTTATTACTTTTAAATTTGTTAACGTACAAGCAAAAAACAGTTTAACTTACAGAGTGTTTATAAAAAGTGTCTAACTTTATCATATTTTTATAGTCACCCTGTATAAGATTTTTTAATATTTCTTAGCCCAATCAAATTTTCTGATTGTACGTTGCAAAATATGCTATGCTACTAACTTTTTTCTAACACTCACTAACAATTTATTAACGATAAACTAGCAAATTGATCTCTTTCTGTATAAATTTTCTAATTTATATAAATTAACCCTTTAAAATATTTATCAAAAAGAAAATAAATGTAGTTGGATTTTTGCTGCTTCCAATAAACAAATAAGTTCTAAATTAATAAATAAATAATCAAAGAGACTCTATTTACTTAAAACGCGGAATAAAAAATCTGGATCCCAGCCATTCATTAATCTTAGATTTTGCATTACCAATGAATCATGTTTCAGTCCAGTAAGTTAACTCATGAAACAGAACCGTTTTCGCACACACAAAACTGTTTTTACTTTAATAAGTTTGAGATCATCGTCAAGCAAGTAATGGCCTCAACATCCTATTTTATACATGGTATTACATTACCAAACAGAATTCTTTAAATAATTTAACATTTAGATAGAAAAAATAATTAAAAATTAATGTTTGAAGAAGTCATTTTAATTCAGATTTGAGTTGTCTTCATAAATTGAATCTTCCTCTATAACAAGTATTTTTCAAAAGAATATTTAAGATTCTTAACAAGGCATCTAGTACGGTCAACTCTCTTTTCACCGGAAAGAAAGATTTATGGATAATAATGACTGAAATCTGAAATTGGGGTCAGTTTTGAACTAAGCAAGATTGGATTTTCAAAACAGTTCTCTTAAGAACACGGTACTCAATGAATAGAGAAATCAGTGTAGAACCTCAGATATCATAAAAAGAAATTGTTTTGAGTTCAAAGGAAACAAATAATTTTAGCCATGTTTATTGCAGTCTTGAAAACAATTTCAAAAATTTGTTACTGTTTATTGTAATAGCCCCAATATTTTGCTGTAACCTAACAACATAGTCTCCAGACTTTGACTGGCCAGGAGGAGCTAGAAATCTCGAGACTGGGGGACCAAAGTCGAGGCCGAAATTTAAAATCCCAACTTACTTACTAAATTACACTTTTGCACATAATGTTATGTCATCATAAATAAGGGCCGAAGTGTTTGCAAATTAGCTTAGTTCAATCCTGGCAAAGTAATACTATCTTACAGCAATATGGTCTTGTAATAGTTTTCGGTTGTCTTTTACAAGTCATCTAATTGGCATTTTAACACGAATTCAGAATGATTCCGATATGATTTCTATACAAAAATTATTCTGGTACGTTAATATTGAACAGGTTTATTGATTCAATCAAAACCGAAGCTTCAGGAAAATTTTTTGGAATTGTGTATAATTTACATTCGAATGGATAAAAAATGTAATTTCTCGTCTTAGAGTATTTTCCTTATTATCCAAAGAGTGACATACTTGGAAACGAAATATCGATGAGGTCGCACTGGAAAACTTAATCTATTGAGCAATTGAGAATGCATTATTAAATACAGTCTTGCATTTTGATGTAGAAATCTTCCCACACTTCAAGACATTTTCGCCATTGTCTTTTGCCATAGTTGGAATTATGAAATTGAATTTATGTCGTAGCTTCTACACAGAAATGACAATATCAAGCAGCTACTAAAAAAATTGACACTATTATTCAACAATAGTCTTGGTGCATCTTTTTCCCATAGTTGTCGGTTATATTTTACATTTTTACAGCTACAGGTTATCTGATTAACGTTTTGGCATGCATTGGGATTATTCCAAAATGATCCCTACAAAAACCAAAAACTTCAGACTAACAAATCTTGATTTGAGAAATTCTATTTTGTGACAGAATGACAGCATCAATTAGAAACCTTTTGCAAAAATGTATGGTTTAGCAGATTAGTAGTCCGTTTTGGGGAGCTCTCGAGCTGAATCAAGTTGGATTTTATAAAACGCGCCAAACGTTCGGTTAATAACATGGTACTCAACAAATAGAACCAGAATTGAACCTTTCTATATTTCTTTCGTCTCCAGGTTAAGACTTTCGGATACTTTAAGGTTTCTTTGTAAAAGCGTAAGTGACCAACCATACATTAACGTTTAAATCATATGACCAAGCAAACTTTTCAATGATTATTGAATTTGAGAAATCACAATATGACCAATTTTGGCCTTTGACCATTATATGGACGCCATGAAAATAAATCCTTGAATACAAAAAAAACAGGGTCAAAGATCTTAGCAATAGTCTTGAAAACAACTTCAAAAACGAACTTTGATACTGTTTGTTGTAATAGTTCTGACCTTTTGCTGCAACTTAACAATGCCGGTCTTGAAAATGAAAGCGAAAGTGCAATATCGCCATCCCTATCAACACTGACTTTCACCAGCAATCGTAATCAGTTTTTGATTCCATTTTTTGTTTGAGTTGAAACTAACCATCAAATTCGTTATTTTTTTAACTAATGTTAAAGCCATAGAGAAATTACATTTCCCACATAATGTTATGTATGTCATCTATACTTAGGGGCAAAAAGATTCACAAATTTCAATCCTGATAGTCTTTCCAAATACTGAGAAACGTTAGGGTAGTAGATTTTTTTTGTTTTCCAAGATTCTTGAATTAACGGGTATTGATTTTAAATTTTTATTTGTGACATAATAGTTTTAAAGTTCTTTTGTAATTGTTTAGTATTGACATTAGATGTTAAGTCTACTTTTTCCAAAATAGATTTTACTTTGTAGCTACACCATGTCAAAATTATAAATCTTTTGAAGAAATAGCTGTTATTGTCTAACTCGTTTATCTTCCCAAAAAGAGATGTCTTCATTCTACAATAGAGAATTGCTATAATCTATAATTTCAAAGCGCAGAAATCACTACATATATTGACAATTCATGTTTGCTTAAAAAGATGATCCAAATGACAAGCTTTAACCTAAATTATTTATTTAGTAACTTTAAGGGAAACTTCAAAGTACACCGTTACATAATATCATGTCAAGGCATACACTAAATTCTGTAATATTAAAACAGACTATAGTCTATATTTTTTTCTCATTATTTTAACTTATTTTGATAGTGAATCTTCCGTTAAACCCAATAGAGTTTGATCTATGGCAAGGATGGGCAAAATATTTTGAATTGGCTATAGTATTTAAAGTGTAGCAGAATTTTTATGCTATGTTATCCTTAACACTATTTCCCGTTTTATCAATTGTTTTGGCAGTTTTAAGAGATAAATTGTTTTGGTATCAATTAATAATAAAGATCTTAGCTGATAGTTTGCCCAATTTAAGAATAAAGTATCTTCTTTTATGTAGTAATTTTGATAGGATTTCTAAGTTATAATCAGTATGGTAGACATTTAGAAATGCATTTCTTTGCTCTAAGACCTGAAACAAACCTTTTGGAAACTTTTCCCTAACCTTTCCTTGCTTTATGCGTCATCTGGTGAATTTCTCAATACACTTTTGTATTGATTTTGCCTAGTTACTAATGATTTTGAAAATGTTAAGAATAGCAATTATGAGAATTTTATTTAAATAAATCAAAACAATGAAAATATAATCAAAATTAGTGTCTTAACCTCGAGTTATTCTGATAATGACCATAATAAATATAAAAGGATTTTTCGTTTAGTCCAAAATGTTAGAGCTAATCGTTTTTGTATAACGTGCGGTTTATTTTTCTTTTGTTTTTAAAGAAAAAAGACATTTCCGCAATTTTCTCGTAGTGCTACTGACATTATTTCATGAACATAATACCTAATCTACTGAAGCAGCAAAAATGAAACCATGTTACGGCAAAAAGGTTTTTTGAAAAGATTACTTACACGCTAAAGATGAAAGGGATGTATTCGAGTGAGCCATGAAACTTTTAATCTGTCTTTTGTTTGGTATCTGCAAATGTTTATTAAATTAAACTTAAAAACAAACGAAATAAACAGTGTCATTTGCATATCAATTTTTATTTGTAGATAATAAGAGAGGTATAATCATGGCCTGCTTCGAAAAAAATATCTTTTTTTAATAAATCCGTTTGGAAATTGTAATCATTTATGTTTTAAAGGGTTAATATTCGAATTTTTTCGTTTGAACAATGATGAGATTATTATTAACCAAAGATGGTGATGTTTCTTTCTATATTTAAGTTTGTTGTAAATGTTGCATTTAAAAATCAGTGGCGGAATCATTTAAAGGGCTTAAGAAATAAATTAATGATTGTACTTATCCTATATTTGTGTGTAAGTAGACATACAAACTGTAATACTTTTTATACTATTAAATGGTAATGTACTTAAAATGTATCCGCCACTGTAATAATAAATCCATACCAAAAAAGAAAAAGAAGAAAAAAAGAAAATATTAGATAGTATAATAGTTTAGAGAAAAATTAATAAGATTAAAAAAACAATTCTAGTATAATATAAATTCTATTAGAAAAATACCAATTAAATATTTATAATTGAATGTGATGTTACAATAAGAAAATAAAAAAAAATCAAATGTACTACGTTATACATAATAATAAATAATAAGAGGAAAGGAAAAGAAAGTTCATTACGTGCTTTAAATGTAAAGAAATTACAATTTTTATGTAATGTTATTCAGACTAAAATTATTATTATTATTATCATTATTAATTATTGAATTATTAACAATTGTTTATTATATTTGTAACGATGAACATGAAATATTAATGAATGCTAATGTTTGTTTTTAATGGATATATTTAGAGAATGTAGAATTATTATTTTCAATGTGAACGTTACCTCTATGTTCCAAATTAAAGATTATACAAAGTAAGTTGTTTGCTTTATTACCCACTATCATTTTTTGACTTCGCTGGAATTTTTCATTTTATGGTAAGTACAACAGAGATGCCATTAAATCATACATAATTACACTAAAAGTTTCTTTCTCATCCTCTATTGTCTCTCTTTGAAAATTCACTTCAAGGTTTTTACAGGTAACGTTTTATAACTGGAAACTTTGCAGCAACTCTCTTTTGTTAGTTTTGTTTAGTGGTAGGAGGTATCCTTTGAAAGGATTCAGTTATCACCGATTATAGTGTTTTTCGTTTTGTTTATATCTCGAGAACAAAATGTGGTATCGACACAGAATTTATTTGTATCTAAATCCGTCAAGAAGATTAATAGAAGGCAAAACCTGAGCTTGAGTGACTGCAGGTGGTGCGTTTAGCCGTATTTGTGTTTGGCCCATTAAGAAGGCTAACAGAAAACGGAGGCCAACTTGTTTCCAAATACAGGAAATTCCGTTCGATGGCCGCCATAGACCAATTCTTTTCTGTTCCGACAAAATTTAAAAAAATATAAGCACTTAAGTGTCAACGAAGTCATCCATAGAGTAAAGAACAACTTGAACACGACAATTGATCTAGAAAAGATAAATTTTTAATATTGAACACATCATGTTGTAACTTACAGTACTACAGTCTCAAAAGACTTACTCATTGCAAAGGATCTTCAACAAGAAATGGCGCACCGCTATCTTGAAAGTCTTCCTCAACTTCAAGGCAAGAAGAGTCTCATACAAGATCTCACAAAATGGTTGTTGACGAAGAAAGAGACATAAAAGTGTCTCCATGTTCTTATCACGTATACTTTTGCAAAATTATAAGCTATTAACAAACCTACTAAAACATTCTGACTCAATCCTGTCACGTGCCAACCCCAAATGGCCTGGTTTGGCATTCGGACAACAATGAAACTCTTGTTCTCTTTTAGCAAGTACGCAACAGTGTTCTGATCGGAGATTTTGTTGTCCTAGTAGAAGCTATATAAATCAGCTTATTACTATATCATGCTTGGTTTTAGAGTAGCACCGTTTTCTGGCATTTTCGTGCGCTCAGATGCCTTGGCCAGGAAGAGCGCTACTAACATGCGGTAGCTAAAGTGCTTTATATTAATTATCTAATTTATTATGTTACTGGCACTCCAATGGTAAATCATAGTAACGACAAAACATATAAAAGTCCTGTTTTTATATTTTCTACTTTATAAGTTAATAGTCTAAAAGCAAAACTTTTATGACAAAGCTTTGACAATGCTCTTATAGAATCATAAACAGTATTTGATGATAACGGAAAAACCATAAAAATGAAGATGAAAATAAAGAAGCTTAGTGGTATACATCACACAGCTCCTTCTCTGGACCAAAGCCGGTTTTTGGTATCCCACTAAGTTACGCCAACAGATCGAAGATTCCAAAGATAAAAAAGCTGCAAACTTTCTATTTAAAATGAGCAAAGTAAACATACGGACAGTCACGGTTTTCTGATCGGCCATTCTCATTTCAACAAGCACCTTCAGCAAGATACTTATTGCACGTACTATAGTAGTGAAAAGGCATCACTACCTTGAAGTCCACTTTTTAAGCTGAAGAACATTCAAGAAACCCAGAAAGAAACCTGTAATTTGCAATAGCAGGGCAATTAGCTTCTTGGATAGTATTTTTATCGCGGCTTACACAATGTACTGTGTATTGTGGTTAACCCTCGCTATGCAGCATTACATACATACAGTACTACCGTAACTGTTATCATTCCATCAAAGATTCAGGAATCATTTTCTTGTCCTCTTCAAGTTTCAATATTTGCACAGATGCCATTTTTAATTAGGAATGCATAAGCTTTTACAAACATTACTCTTCATAAAGCTTTACTTCGCTCTGAAGTTGAGTAGAGTACGTAGTAATAATATTGAATTTTTTGTACGTCTCACCTTCGTTTGAAATTGAAAAAATGTAGAGACTAAATGACATCATCTATCTTTTCCAGTTGTTTCGACGTGCCAACGTGACATAGAGACGTTTAGCGTATTTAGGTTAATCCAAGAATCATAATGGCTTTAAGTTTATTACAATATAGACGTTTGTTGAATAAAAGACAGTCTAACGCGCTCTTCGATACTTGGTGGATTAGCAGTTACATTCTATCCTTCTTAGAGCACAATTTTAATTTTTTCTTAAACAAATTGGATAACGTGAAGCCAAAGCTCTATAGGAATTGAATTTTCAGATACAGTAAGATCATTATTGCTTGTCCAGAAAAAACTGTTTTCCGCAGGTGATGTTATCTATATTTGATTCCGTTTACTGTCATTTACTTATAGGATGAAGTTGGCCACTAAGAAATTTTTTTGTAATGAAATCTATGCCACCCGGAAAACACTTCTGCTAAAGTGATTGTCTACTGTTTGAAACAAATAATTTTTAAAGAATAAGGTATGACAAACATAAACGCGCCGATCGTCATCCGTCAAAATTCGTTTTTACTCGGTTTTGTTGCCAGCTTTGCATTAAAATAAAGGTTTGATAGGTTTGATAACGACTGTGAAAAGTAATATCGTCTGGACAAGCAATAATGATCTTACTGTATATGTTTGGACAAAAATGTGTTCTGAAATTATTATTGCTTGATCTGGTAATCTAAAGTTAAATATTTGAATTTGCGGTATTTACAGTGCAAAATTGAACATTTCGGATCTTCTCTCAAATAATGCGTCTTGCAGGTGCAACTTCGAGATTTAGGCAATGTTGGTGGAAAAGATATTGATGGTGATTTCCTAAGGTATAGTTCATCTTTCAGAGACGAAATACAGTCGTGTCTGTGATTCCGAGTCTAGATATTCGGCATGGCCTCGCCTGTAGTTTGAAAAATCCACAGGTACAGTAGGTACAAGCATAAGTTGAATAGAGCAGCGACAACTTCAGAGAAATGAACAGTAATAGAGATGAAAGAGAAATAAAAACAGATAATGATTATTTAATTTTTTATTATTTATCTATATTTTCTTAAAAGAGAAAGCATTCGTATCATAGCATGCACCGTTTTAAATTTATAAGAGCCTCCTTTGTCAAAAAAAAACAGCACGCGAGTACTCTTGGTATTTTAGATATCGCGCCCCGCTGTTTAAGAATAGCTCGTAAGAATTATTACTTTTTATTACACTCATATTTTGTAGCAAAAACGTTACTTTAATAAATATTCTCAAGTTAGACATCGAATATGACTTACAAACTAAATAATAAAAATGAAAGTATAAAGAACTTGCACTTAGCATAAATAAATTTTAAATGAAAATTGAAAGAAGAATTTTCCATAATAATAATAATAAAAAAATGTACTATATATAAAACCTTCAAAACACAATACATTTGCAAACTTTTAACAAAAAAGGTTTTATGAAAAAGGTCATGAAAAGACAGCAACAAAAAAATTATGAAAAGCCCAATATAAAGACGAAAGTCTGAGATATGAGACTACCTAACAATCTTGAAAGACCTTTGAGGGTTTTTTAAATACTTTTAATGTGATGCAAAGCAAATAGAAAAATTGTTTTGAGAGCTTTGAAACTACTAAATCCAAGAGTGAACCAGAATCGGCATATTGTAACGAGTTTAAGCCCCACGTTGAGCGTCAATTAATATGTGACGATAAGCATTTTCGTATTATACGAACTAATACTAATATATCTAGTTTGATAAACGATGATGCTGGGCTTCTAGACAGCCTATTTACCAAATTTATTTGAAAATAAAACTGCGAGAATAGTGGCAAAGTCTAATTGTGATATAAAAAGAACTGAGAAGCGGTAAAATATATCTCCAACAGAGATTCACGGAAGAAACTCTATCGAGAAGTTAGAGAAACTTCTGAGGCAGCACTGTTAAAACCAGACGGAAGATAAACAGGGATTAGCATGAAGATACTATAAGGGTTCTCTTATGAACCCATTGTTTTACTTCCATTATAGTTATTCCTGTTAAATATTTAAAATCATGAAGGATCATTACCTAAAACACAAAGTTGATTTGATTCTTAGCACCTAGACCTTGATAGGATTATTTCGCTAATTTGAGTAAGTCTTCGTCTAGAGCAGGATTCATTGATTAATTGGACATGTTTTGTTGTCAATGACAAATGTGAACAATTGACATCCTCAAGGCATAATTTTTGATTTGTACTATATTGGTTATTGAAAATTTCATTTTTTAATTGCTGGATAAGTACTTTTCAATATTTTGCGAATTTTAAAACAGGAACTAAAACAATTTACCCTCGCATGACTGAAATTTATATAAAATCTGCTTAGAACATTTTCATATCTGATCCCCGTTTGATTTCAATGAAATATGTATGAAATAATTAAATGCAAATGAAGGTTTGCTGTAGAACTTATAGTTTAATAAAACTTTGATATGACCAGTATGAAATTTGTTTTATTGCTGCTTTTGAAAGGGAAATGGAAGAGAAAATTGCCGATACATTTTTAATGATTCTTGAATTGGACACACTAACTTTGAATTTTTAGTTGAACTTTATTATCGTTTCATGAACCATTTGGACTTATTAAGCAAGTTAAGTTATTTGAACCAATGAAATATTTCTTATGAACAGTTACATTTGCTTTAAATCTTCTAGGTTGGAAGGTTTCTAAAATATTGCTTGGTGAAGAATGCGAAGATGCAAAAACCTAAAATTGCCATCAGGTGTACTAAATCCTGGAAAAACTGATCAACTTCCAAAACTATGCATTATTAACACAGTCATAATTAAATTTAAATTAAATAAAAACAAGATTTGAAACAAAAAGCTATTTTGTGTTAACAAGGCTTGATTGTTGTACTGAAGATTTAACCCAGATTTAAGTAGAACTAAAAAAGATATTTAACAACCCTTTTTGCAGAACCCTTGATTTTGATTATAAAACATAAAAAATAAAAGATTTAAAAAGCTTGACATACTTATAGCAATGCAATGTTTGGTTAAAAGTAACCAAAAATTGGCAAAAGAAATTTATTTATAGTTTTAAGAGCTGTGTTTCATTTAAATGGTTCAAATTTATATCTATAGTTCAAACTGACGACTCTTTTTAAAAGTTTCTATGGGAGATTGGAACTACTTGTTTATTTTTTATAGGTAGGCCAAATATTCATGATGCTGTAAGTTATAGGAAAACAAGAAAACTATTTTATTATTTTAGTTTTGTGTTTTAGAACTTTTTAACAATAAATTCTATTTGTAAATCGCACTTTTAAATCATCAAAAGTTTGAGTTTTCAAGAGATACAATTTAATGCTTAAGTTGCTATCTATCGGTAAATAGCGTAAGCACAGCATGAATGATCTACTGAATGACGTGAACTACTACGACTACTACCAAATTTTTATCCGTAGTACGATCTGCAGTCATTCCATTCAGATGGTAGTAACCATCTTAAATGTCATATTAGCAATTATATATTTGCTAGTGGTTTTTATTTTTATTTTAAATGATGGTTAATTATTTGTAAATGACTGAGAAACAATTGATATTTCATCAGAAATGTGTCATAATCGAGCTTAATATAAAAGGTGAGCGAATTTTAACATGTTGCAGAAAGACGTAAATTTTGTTGGCCTAAGTTCAATTCTTAAAATTTTTTGACCCTTATGTCAAATGAATCATTACATTTGTACACAAGGTTAATTTGTTAAAGATATCAAAGTTCTTATTGTTAATAACATTTGTATCATTTATTTATTTAACTCAAATAGATCCATAATGCAAACTAGTTGATGTATTTATCCTAAAGCAAAAAGGGGGAAAAACAAATTGATTTTTGTATCAATTTCAACAGGATAGTAAGTTTTGTCATTTCCTGTTGATACCGATAGTCCTACTCTATTATTTTTGAATTATCATTTATTTCATCCTGCTATTCTTCTATTGTCTAAATATTTCAAATTATGCACTGCTTTTATTAGCAACTTACTAACATGACAACTACGTGTTTTAGTGGTTCCGTCATGGGATCAGTTTGGAAACGGCTGCAACGAGTGAATAAATTAGCAGTTAAGTTTCAATTCACAGTTTCATACCATCAGTTATCGTTTGAATTCTCACCAAAATGGTAAGTATGTACATACTGTATTGACTTTAATTGCGTAACTCAATTTTTGTTATCTATCTAGGGAACCGCACAAGTTATCGATAGTTTGGTCAAGGAGGTCACGGCGTGTTATATCAACCCCAATGCAATGGGAACCTACACTTCAAAATGCTTACAAAGGCCTTGTTGTTTGGCCTTTACCAGAAAATCATCAGGTCTCTGTTACGCTTTTTAAAGACCCTCGAACAAACGAATTAGAAGATAAAGATTGGAGCTTTATTATTGAAGATGTATGTATATATATAGCTTCTGATAAGCAATTTGCTGTGTAAATATATTTAAAATTTATCAGAACGTGTCGCAAGTGATATCAAATGATGACATCCCTACATGAATGTTTGTGATATTGCAAGTGAAAAGTTCCTGAAATTTCCTTATTCAATTAGTTTAAGTCTGAAAAAATGCATGTGTTATATAATAATTATCTGTCTTATCTATTACCTCCAGATAATGATTGTTTATACATGTGTGCAGGTTGCGCCTACAGGTAAACGAAGGCAGTTGGCAGTGGCACATATCAACATGCGTAAATATGCCAGTGTCGAATCAACACAACATCAATTACAGCTTACGTTCAAGCCTACAAGTAAAAAGATCACCATGGCCAAATTGGAATGCACTTTATCATGCGTTTTCTTGAGGGAAGGCAAGGCCACGTAAGTTTAATAATAAACTCTAATAATAACAAAACTGGTTTTCGTGAAGTTTTGTTTATGTTATTTTTTTTTTAATTTATAATAAGTGCATTAGTGAAAACTTTCCAGTGTTTGGAATTTAAAAATAGAAAACAAAATTGTTTTGATATACAGAGTGTTTTTCTAATTGGAACTTAAGTTTTAATTGTGGTAAGTTCATTACGGTAAAATTATTAGAATTTGCATTCCAAAAATAGAAGTTAGAGAGGAGAGGATTATCGTTGCAAAAATTCCAGCTTTGTAAAGGAAGCAAATGCTGATAATACAAATGACAAATGCTTTTCTATCTGAATATATCAATATGGGTAATTCCAAAATACTCCCAAAAATATCATATCGTGCCATATTTAAAAATTTCTGTGCGATTACACCAATTAGAAATATTGTAATTAAATCTGTGTACTTAACCTCAAAATTTAAATCATAAACCATTTTGGATTCTGGAATAGAAAAAAATTAACTGAAGGGCTATTCAAATACAAGTATTTAATGTTAATTTGTTAAACAAATGACATCAGCACCAGAGAGATTTGAATTAGTGACATGATTTCAAATCAACATTTGGAGCAAAGTTTACAAACAATCCAAACAGTCCAGGTGTGCAATTATAAACATAACCTAAAAAATAGAGTTCTGTTGACATTTATCACGGATTTTAGTTAGATCAGTTTTTGTTGTAATTAATTAAATTAAATTGAAATCTCTCCAGTTCAATTTGAGTAAACTTAAATAACAAAAATATGCACAAGTTAAATGAAAACAAGTTTTTATGCTTGCGCAAGCTTTCTGTGTGGGATAAAATTGTAAATAAAAACGAATGCCTAATATCAAATACTATCAGCCCACATACGCATACCATATTCAAATTTAGCAGTGTTATCTGTATTTACAAATTCTTGCCTTTAGTAGGTCAACTAGATTATTGTAGATTACAATGTTAGTTGCTGATTAGTTGTTTTTGGATGTCAAATGAATGAAACAATGGTGCCACTTATAAAAGTTTTGTTAATAAGTAGAGTGCCTTAATGATACAAATCTATGCTTTTTCACTTTGTATATGCGTACACTGTGTTTATTTAAGACTTTCCACCTTTAATATCTTGTAAACAAATGAAGATATCAAAATAAGAAAAAACGTCAATTTTTATGCAAGGGGGGAGACAGTAGAATACACAATTAACTCAATCGTAGATATCACTCTGTTCATCCCAGCACACCTCATCTCAAAATCTTAAATGCCATTGGAAAGGAAATAACAATCTTTTGCTACAAACAAAATTCAAATCGGCCTACTTGATCAAGTTTTGTTCTAGTGATGAATTTAAATCGTGTTAGTAAAATAAATATGAGGATCACACCAGAAGTTTTGAAATGTGGAGGGAAAACCATTCTTTTTAAAATTCCCCAATGTTTACCTGTAAAAACAGTCGATAGGGCTCAGTGACAAGAATGACATCTATGATTGAGTTAATTGCAGATTCTAATGTCTCTCTTCTTATTTTGATATCATTTGTTTACAAGATATTAAGGATAGGAAGTTTTTTAAGTGAACATGCGATCGAAGTGCTGTAGTTCCTAAAATCGTCAATTATAGGTTAGGAAAAAAAGTCATCAGGGATTTTGTTTTTATACATTAGTAACACTGTAAAAATACTAACCTTTGATTTTACAATTTCTGTCAAAATATTATTTATAATTGTTCTATATTCACATTGATTTACATGCATTCATTGGATGTTAATAATAACAAACCTGTTTGTTTCTCGATTACACCAGTAATAAACGAAATTATTGTCTTAATTTTAAAATGTGACAATGTATCTAACCTATAAATATGACAATTGATGACAAATAGTTATTTTAGTACACTTTACTGACAATTACTGTTGATTATAACCTCAAATAATCTTATGACAATATTAAAAGTTTGTATTCTAACCTTAAATTGATATTTGTTTTCAAGTTTACAAAAAAATTTACTTCAATTTACCTTTGTTAAAATTTGTTCACTTAATTCACTTTTTTTTGTAATTTAAATTAACTGTAGTTTTTCCACACATTTCTGATTAATTATTATTTTAAGATTCTTTAAATTACTGTGTCCACAATAAATTCTATCGGGCCTTTTCATTGGTTGGATCTTGAAAGTCGAGCATCAAGCTAAGAAATAGCCAGGATTATAATTTATTATTCAAAACAAACAAATTTAAGACAACTTTTGTCAGTTAGTGTACTTGAGTAAAATTACGCTCCTAATTGGTCAACATTGTTTGCTATTGAAATTAGTTTGCATATTTCCCGGGGCTTTTCTGAGGTTGGTCGAGCTGTAGCCATTTTTTTGCACTGATTCAAAGCTGGTTTACTTGTGATGTCATAAATTTCATTAGCCGTGAAAATGAATCGTTTTGAATATGCTCTGATAACTTTATAGGTTATATTTGTTTTGATAATCGTGTCAACTGAATAAATTAAAAAAGACTAGATAATAATTAATCGATAATATAATATGTAAGTAAATAATTCTATTATTACCTTGACACTAAATTATGTGCGCGTTATTTTGTAAATAAATTCAGGTTATAACCTAACTTTTCAGTAACTAGTAATTCAAAATCTAATCCTTACGCGGTTTGAAATGCTATGAAGCTGTTTTGAACCAGAACGTGAATGACGTCATCATTTCTGCGCGAAAAAACGCCTCATGTTACCGGGCAAGTTATTATAGATGTGGTTTACTTCAATGCACATTCGGATGTTTAATCTTTAACTTGCTTCGTCACATTGCATTGTGTGCAAATCGTCTTGCTTCGGCAGTTTTGCTCATTTTGGAAAATTATTTTTTAATTTATTGTTATGAAATTGCCCAAGGTGAGTGGTTGAGTAGAAAAGATGCAACAGGCCATCAAATCTCAGAATAGTACACGAAAAAAGGGACTGGCATTGCATTTTTTCAATTGTGTCATACAATCCCTTTTGAAATTAGTCCATAGATGGATGTCCACTGGGTTGGACATACTGCATTCGACTTGCCCGGAATTAGTCCATAGGCGGACATCCAGTGGGTAGCTGATAATGCTCAGGAGACGTATCCTCGAATCTCGACTAGTGGAAATTTTAAACGAATGGTGATGTAATTCGATCGGTGAGCGTCGAAATTCTACCGAACCGTATGTTTGAAACTCGAACACCATTCGTATACGATTTACAAGTGGTGGTCTGTTCGAATTCTTAATCAAATTTGTTTCTACTGGTGTAGGGTAAGAGAAGAACATGGTTCTAGGTATTGTAGTTGAGATTGGGGTTGAATTCTGTGATTCTAGTAGATTTTCAACGAAAAAGGTATGTAGCATAAATAATTCATAAACTAACTGTTGTTACTAACGTAAATATTTGTATTAATCTATAATTAATTTCTAAAAACAGTACTACAAATTTACAGTAAATATACTTTGTGGAATTCACTTATCTCAAATAATTTCCTATTTATTATAAACAATCAAAAATACTTTGTTTTATAACAATAAACAAAATAATAAATTTTTTAAATTCATAAATCATCTTGCATCCATCCTAAAAAAATGTAATGTATTTCTTCATTTTCCCACAGTCACTTTTTTGATTTATAATTTTTTTATCTCAATTTAAAATTGAAATTATTTACAGATGAATTTCCAAGAGCTGGTTCAATTTGTTGTAATAGATGCTTTGGGTGACATTGAAGAAGCAGGCGTTTTCAACGAAGGGAGTCAGCCTTTGATCTGCCTGACCATAGGTTTGTTAAAATGTTTCGGTTAACCAAACCGCTAGTAAGGGAACTAATTGAAACACTTCAACCATTTATTGTTCCTCCCAGTAGAACATCAGCATTAGATGTTGAAACAAAGGTTTTAACTACCTTGAGATTTTATGCCAGTGGTAGTTACAGCATCTAACAAGCACTTCTGCATGACGCAGTCATCAGCAAGCTGGTGTATTAACAAAGTGACAGAAGCATTAAACCAAGATGCAGTTCTAAACCGATGGATTCGTTTTTCCCGCAACATGAATGAATTGCATGATTTATGCCAACATTTCTATCAAAGATATGGATTTCCGGGGGTAATAGGCTGCATTGACTGCACCCATGTTGCAATTGTTGCACCAAAAGAAAATAATGTGCAACTGATTTGTGATCATAATTTAAAAATGTTGAATGTAAATGCACGTTACCCCGAAAGTACACATGATGCATACATTTGGCGTAATTCTGCAATTCAACCACTTGTGGAAAATATATATCGCAGGAACCAAAATAATTTATTTTACTTACTAGGAGATTCTGGCTATCCGTTAAGGCCATGGCTTCTGACACCACTTCAAGAGGAACCAGCAGCAGGATCTTCACAAGAACGATATAATAGATGCCACAAGACTACCAGAAGCATTATTGAACGGTGCAATGGGGTGTTAAAAATGAGGTTCCGGTGTCTAAGAAGACACCGTGTACTTCATTATACACCAACAATGGCATCCAACATAATTAATGCACAATATGTGCAGTGCCAGAAACCTGCCAGATCCTGAGCCAGAAGATGAAGATTTGGACTTGGGCATTTTCCAGGATCGTCAAAATCAGGATCAACATGAAGATCAAAGAATAAATAGGGTGAATCCTGATTTAGGTGCTGGAAGGCTAATCCAGAGAAGAATAATCCAGAATTATTTTGGAAATTAATTTTCATGTTGTAAATAATTACTTTTTTTGTAAATAGTTTTATGTTTTTCTTGTAAATAATTCCATTTTTGTACCTAATGATTTTATTTTTAAAATTGTTTGTTATTACTAATTCTTAATTAAGTTTGTATAACTAATAAAACCTTTTACTAAATAAAATACTCCACTTTTATCATTTTTATATATTTTTATTTAAAAATACATGTTATTTTACATTTTGGGCAAGCTGCTCTTTTGCAATGACTTCCCTCTCCAAAAGTAGCAGTTTTTTTTGTGGTACGCTGCAAGTTCTTCTTGACTAACACAAGCCTGTTGAGCTAAATTATTCATTGCTGTAAGAGACTGTGTTAGTCGTTGTGCTGCAACTGCAGGCCTTTTTCTTTTTTTCCCAGCAGTCAAGGTCTCTTCTGCTTTGGAAGTTGAAGGGTTAGGTTCCACCTTTGCTATTATTTCCATATTCTGGTTTGGCAGTTTAGATAGCATATCGCCATCATCATCAAAGGCCTGTAATAATACAACAAATTAAATGTGTATAAAAATAAAGAAGAATTTAATAGTCCAATAATATTTTGCTTAGCATTATTTCAATCAACTGGTCAGCGAGCATTGCTATTGGTTAAAAACCTAAAGTACACAAGTGCCTAGTTACGACGTATCGTCAGTGTTCGAAATTGTGAACTCAAAGCTGTAACAAATTCGAATGTGGTTGGAGAATACCATTTTAGGCTCGCACACGAATTTCTAGTTAAGAGAGTTTTGACCGTTCGAAGTTTTTTCTACTCGTTCAATCGAAACTCGAGGATACATCTCCTGGGGTTTTATTTCAAGAATATACCAAATACTGACAGAGATATTGGCGATGAGTGTCTTATTAATGTATTGCAGTTTAATAATGAATTATATTTTTTATTTTTAGTTTTATTTACTTGTTTTTACTAGCTATAATTTATATTAATGTAGATTGAAATCTGAAATGTCAAACATTGATGACGAAACTTTTATTATTGGTTGTACGAAAAAAGGTTGATAATGGGAATTTAATGTCTGAATATTTGCCACAATTTGATGTTATTCAACTGGTTTTTTTGTTTGACAATTGTAATCGCTCTAAATATAGGTTATGTTAATTATTTTGTTTATACTTCAATGTAGAGTCTTTCAAATCCCTCATGTTACAATTGAATTCAGCAATTGGCATTTAGGGACTCATTTCTAATCTAACTAACTTTGAAACACTGCAAATATTGGTGATATAACATAACCTAAAATATTCACAAATTTCTTTAAAATTGAATTAGACAACCGTTGTAATTCATTGTTAATAATAATAATAATAATAACTCGAAAATCAGCGCTTCTTACTTGGATAATAGTTGGAATTGAACCTAATAATTCTAGAAAACTATCGTATGCAAATTTGAGTACGTATAGGAAGCGATTTTGGAAATTCCTAATAATAAAGAATTTATAATTGAAAATTTCGATTTCTTGAGCTTATTTCAAAGCTGATAAAATTTGTTGTTTTAAAATTTCTTTTTAAATTATTATTGAGTATCAATATATAGATACTTGAGAGCAGAAATATTCTATGTTCAAAATTTCATATTTTCTAAAATTTATAATGTATGTATTTAGGATCGTTTACAAACATAGAAAGTTAAACAAAAAAAAAAAAATAAAAAATCTGGACACGGAATAGTTCTGCTCTCAAGCAGCGATATGCAACTGATCAAATTATTGATGTAATATATTAAATGTATCAATTCGTTAGCTTATGACATTTCAAACGAAAAGAATGACTTCAAAGAGATTGCATAACTGTTTTACTATTACATCATCAGCAACCTTTGATTAAATTATTTAGTAATGAACTATAAGCATTATAAATTGATCATTTGATTCATTTTTTTAATCAAACTGAATTAGGACGTAACATTTTTAAAGAATTTATTATATTACACAGTGATGAAGACATGCAGTCAATGGCTTCTTTAATGTCAGTGAATAACAACAGTGATATTGCACCATTAGAAGATTTTGAAGATGAGGATTTCTCCTTAAGTGATAACTCAATGAAAAATAGCATAAACGAAGTTACCCAGCAAATGCATCAAATGACTAATAGTTTATCTGGATCTGATTTCGCTAGTACACCTATTAGTAGTAAGTTTGTTTATCTTCATGTTTTATTTTTAAATTAATTAATATTGTATTACTCTCTTTAGTAAATAGTATTCAGTCATTAACAAGAGATGATAAAACGCCAACAGCAGAAACATTCTCTCCCGTTTCGGAAAAACCAAAGATGCCATATCACATCCCGTTACCAAAGCAAAGTGACTTTAATCAAACAGAAACGGATCCATATTCAGATTTGTGTTCAGAACAATTGGAAAAATTAGATAGTTTAGAGGAGGAATGTGAAAATGATAATGTGAGTCCGCCTAGACCAAAAAATGTTAATATAAAATTGCAGCCGCTTGATCTTAAAATAAATGAGCCCAAAGAACCTGTGAAACCACAACAGCAAAAGTTAACAACGCCTGGTAATTTATATTAAATTTTTTAAAACTTAAAAGAGTGTCTTGAGAATTTTAATTTAGGTCAAGATTTGTTGGAATGGTGTAAGGAAATGACAAAGAATTATCCAGGTGTAAAGGTTACCAACTTAACTACAAGTTGGAGGAATGGAATGGCCTTTTGTGCACTTATTCATCATTTCAAACCCGAATTAATGTAAGTTTCGTATCTTTAATATTTGATAACCTTATTTTCTTGACTTTTCTAAATAAAAAATGTTTTAAAATTTATTGTAAATTTTACAAGGAACTTTCTAGAAAAATATAATCAAAATTAACGTGACATGATACGGTTATAGATTTAATTTCAAAAAATTAATCAATTTCTGTTGGTGCACCTGCGTTTTCCCGCGTTGTCATTACCACAATCACGTTTAATGTTTGAATTTCGCGGGTACAGCGTGTTTACAATGATTTGCATTTCTAACCTAAAAATTTCATAAGTTGTTATTTGGGTTATTCAAACTCCTGAAACTTAAAAAAGAATGTATAAAAGATATCAATCTATATTGTACTCGAGCTGGTGTTGCTGCAATAATATTAGTATTAAGTAAAATATTAAACAGTGAACACATGTGAGGCAAAGTAAAAGTTAGGTTAGCATTTTTAGTATGGTTTGCAGAAATGCATTTTTAAGAAATAGAAAGATTTCTAAATATTTTCAATTTTTACAAATCTGTATGACACACTTTTAAATTTTTTTCAAGATTTTTTAGTAAAATTGTTGATATTATTGTAGAGACTTCAACTCTCTTTCACCACACGAAGTAAGAGCTAACTGTAAGAAGGCTTTTGATGCGGGTGATACATTAGGAATTCCAAGAGTTATAGAACCATCCGATATGGATATGTTAGCAGGTAAGATTTATTTATTATTACTTTTTTTATCCACAATTTCTGACATCTAAAATTTTCCCAGTTCCTGATAAATTAGCTGTGATGACATATCTCTATCAATTACGTGCACATTTTACTGGTCATGAGTTAGAAGTTCAACAAATTGGAAAAACCGCAGATGAAAGTAGTTACATGATAGGAAGATTTAATACTGATAATGATACAGATGTTACCATGCAATTGTTCGGACAAGAGATAATTAGTTTAAGAAAAGCTAGGCAACAACAAGCGGTATTTGAAAATATTGATTTCTGTTTCGTTTTGATTCATTATTGTTTTATAGGTAAACAAGATATCAGATAAAGATGCAAAGAAAGAGACACCTGAAAGAGACAAAGAAGTAAAAATCGCAAATAAGGAAAATCAAACAAATCAAAATCAAAATAGTACAGATCAAAAGAATCTACCAGAAAAATTACGTTTACCTTTGTCTATTACGAATAATGCAATTGATCCTGCGGAAAATTTCAAAGAACCTAAAGAGAAATCTCCAACGTCTGTTAAAGATGTTAAGGATATTATATTGGCCAGTTCTAAAAATATTTTAGGAAAGGTCTTATCACCATCTAAAGACAAATTGGGTCAAAATGTTAATAAGAAAACTGAAGTTAAAAAGCTTGTGTTGATGACTAGACGTGAATTGTGTGATCCTTTTGGTTCAGATGATGAAGATGAAAATATGCAAGTCCCAGCGAACGATAGTAATAAGGTAGTTAATAATACAGAAGTTAATGGAGTTGTGGAAGATTCAAAAGGTTGTGGTGATACTAATAAGGAACTAACAAAGGAAGGAAGTACAGAAAGTAAAGGACCCACAGAATTACCAATGCCACCATCGGTATGTTATGTTGTTTTTCAAGTTGATATTCTTTTTAAGTTTTTTGTTTTCCTCCTGTTGAGTAGTATTTGTAGCTTAGCAGATAAAACGTTTTGGGCAGTAATAAGTTTGTTTTGCATTTTTTAATATCCTAATTTCTTTATGCAAAGGTTTGGTTGCGTATTAAAATGTTTTTTACCCGTATTGCACAGCAGTTATTAACAAGGCATACTGAGCAAATTGAGAGGGCGCGACAGCTTCTTGAACAGGTTAAACGAGATGGGCCCACGTCACCAACTAAGGTAGGTTGCCGTTTTTGCATTTGAAGTTTTGCATTCGTAGATGTAGATTAGCTATATTAAATCAGGGTGTCTACCAATGTAGAAATCTCAAAATTGAAATCTTAATTTTAAAATTAAAGACTGATTGATTTTATCAGGGTGGATTGTTAAACTGAAGGACACTTTACAACAAATAATTGAATAACTACAGTAAAACTGTTCGCTTTAAAATGCTATAATGTAGAGGGTGGTTCAAATTCATGGTAAATTCTGGGTATCTAAGAATCTAGAATAGCTAGAAAAAAACTGAATACATGTTACTGACTTATTTTATTGGTGCAATCAGAATATGTATATATCTTCTTTTGTTTTTTTTCGAGTTGTATGCAAAAATTGAATTTTTGTAGTTTGGAGCATTTTTTTGTTTCTTATTTAGTGTTCATATTTGAGCACTATAAGTCGGTGAGTATACACAAGTTGATAGCATTTTCTTTTTAATGTTTAAACACTTTTATAACCTTACATTATTCTTGTGTTTATTTCTTTGGTAAGTTTATCCACTATAGAGATCTGGTGACCCAAATAGGTGACATCTTTCATTTCAATTCTGTTGTTTCTTATTATGATATGTTGTATGGTATTTTTATTTGTTATTATATTTTATTTGTTGAAGTTTATTTATTTCCAATCTAATCTTTGCACCTTTACTTTTTAATCTTTAATCATTTTTATTGTATAATATAATTACAATATTTTCAGCGAACCTTAAGTTATTTAACTGTCTATTATTTATTGAGATTCTTTTTCCTTCTCACAGTAGTCTAAAAAAAATAATAACAATAGAATAATAATAATAATAGAAAGATAATAACAACAATAGAAAAATAATAATAACAATAGAAAAGTAAAAACAATAGAAGAAGAATAATAATAATAGAAAAATAATAATAACAATAGAAGAATAATAATAATAATTGAAAAATAGTTACAATAGAAGAAGAATAATAATAATATAAAAATAATAATAACAATAGAAAAATAATAACAATAAAAAAATAATAATAAATATAAAATTCTACCTTCTGTTAAGAAGTTTTTTATAGTAAAATGGGTCTCCTCCCAGACAGAGAAAAATTATCAGTTAGTTCTACAACTGGAGATACACTCAAAACTGTTTTTATGCAGGGGATAGAGACCACATAAAAGAATACGCACAAAAAAAAAGATTTTGAAACTTCATAAGTAGCTATAAAACGTATAGTTCGCAACACATTGCAATCTGTTTAGTAATCATATTTCTTTACTGGTACTTCTGCAGAGTTTGGCCTCGCCTGGAAAACAGGGAAAACCTGAAAAAGAATGTAATAGAAAGAAAGTCATAGAAATATCATGAAATTAATGAAACAACACAAATAAAAGTCTGGGAATTTAATTATTTTATGTCGATTTTTAAATAATAGCAAAAATATCAACAAAAACTGAAAATTTCTTGCAAGTGATTTTTGCTTAATCTTGATTGTTTAAATCTGACTTGAAAAATTTGCAAAAATGTCTCTTTCATAACATTGTCATTTGCTTTTTTTCTCATTTTTTATTAATGTTTACATTACCATATTATTTCCTTTTTTAATGCTAACTGAGAAAACATTACATTTGACAACACTTAACATCGTGGGACATAACAAAATAGCAATGTGCGCTGCTTTCAGTGCACATAGTGATTTGTATACATCGATATAAAATTAATAGAGCGAACAAGCGACTAACTTCAAGTGAAATTACTGAATTCTTAGCATTATACTGTACTGTGATATCCGTGGCTTGAAATAATTTTGCTTTTGCTTTAAAAAAAAAATGTTCAGATGTATATTCCTTCCATTACGATTATGACTTGAA
This sequence comes from Ignelater luminosus, assembly GCA_011009095.1. NCBI lineage: Eukaryota > Metazoa > Arthropoda > Insecta > Coleoptera > Elateridae > Ignelater > Ignelater luminosus. The sequence goes on along the minus strand of VTPC01008646.1, from coordinate 16,437 downwards.
GTGAGCTGCTTCTTCACTATTTTGGAGCGATTTAAATTAATTGAATGGCGTATATAGGCGAAGGGTGTCATTTGAAATTTCATAACCTGAAATTCTATTTGTAAGAGTGTTTAGTAATTTTTTACGTTACCAAATGTTTTCCTCATTGACGAAAAAACACTATCGTCGTGACCTCTATTAGAAATTTAAAAAACTAGTTTGATGGTAATCACATTGTTGTTTCTGTAATTTTGTAAACTGATGATCGACAACCAACTTGCAAATGTTCCTGTTCTATTGAACTGTGTATCTTCGATCCTGTTTTCGTCATCTCTTTTGAGAGATGCTACCCCACCTGGTTTGAGCATGATCTTCATTATTATGTAAGACAAATATAACAAACCCTACATATTCTGAAAGTTGAGAAAACAGAGAATTCAGAGTGAGACCTACTATGATTTCCATTTAAAAAATTACTTTTTCATTATAACTCGAAAACAATTGAATAAAACATTTCAATTTTTTCAAATTTGCAAAAAATCAATTTTCGTCTAAAACTCAAAAACAAAAGGAGATATGTAAATTCTGTTTACACCAATGAGCTCTGCAGGAAAAAGCAAATAATAATGCTCATATTCAGTTTTTTCTAGCTTTTCTAGTTTTTGAGATATTCTACATTTACCTTGAGTTTGGACCACCCTGCACATTTACTAATATGAAATAATCAGTAATAATGTTATTGGTGAACACCTTGATTGGAATATTTAAATAAAACACCTACCTGGGGTGGGATTTTGTTTCTAATGGGTAACGAAGTGATAAATATTGATAGTGACGTCATATTTATCATTACCTATGAGAAAATGGTATTTTGTTTCTCTAATTTATCGCATCGATTTTTTTTCGGTTGCTTTACTGTAACTGATAAAGCAAGCATAACCTATACTGTTTGTCATTTAGTTTGCACACGCGTTCCAAGTAAGTACAATCTTTTGAGTTTTAATATAAAAAGCTGATTTGACAATAGCTGCTATCTAAATCTTTAGCTAAAATGAGTTTATTCAGAACTGTCAATTCAATTGCGAAAAGAAACAAACTACAGTTTACATTTATCGTTTATCGAGAAACAAAATTCCACCTCTGATCTCTAATCTTTATATTTATTTAGACATTATCAGACGAAGAAAGACAGGCTCAGCTAAGAGAACGAGCAAGAAGGCTTATAGCGGAAGCTCGCAAAGGATCAACTCCCACTACAGAAATCATTCGTGCATCTAGTCCAGAGACATTAAAGAGTATGATGGATACGGAAGATAGGTTAAAAATGTCAGAAGAGAATATTCGACTTGAAAGACAAAGTAGTATAGGTATTATTGGACATTGTTTTTTTTGTTTTTTTTTTTTAAATTGTTTTGATGAAAACCCAGGTCGATCTATGCAATATAGTTAATAAGTATTGCGCTGAACAGATGCTGGGAGAGAAAAAACTTGTTTATATTGCCATTGAATTTGTAAATGAAATTCAGTGGGTCTGGAAGGCAAGGACATAATTTTATCATTTTTATTATTATTATTATTATTATTATTATTATTATTATTAGTATTATTATTGCTATTATTACAGTCTGTGTAATAAATGTGTTTTTCTTCTTTTGCTGTAGAATCTGAGAAGAATGGTAATATACCGACAGCAAAATCTCCTACGCGTAGTTTAGGAGAGAATTCTGGTAAATCTAGTCCTAGTAATAAAGAAAGATCTCCTGAGAAGTTAGCAGAAGAAGTTAATTTGGCAGGAGTAAGTACATTCATTGAGAAGCAGACTTTCTATATGCATTTTGTCCACTTTGATATTTTCAACAAAAGGTGGCTTTTGTTTCTTTAGCCTGATGTGCATCTGCTAAGCTATACTGAAGATGTTCTAAATGCATCTAATAAAAATATTCTAGACATACAAAATGTATTATGTCCAAATGTGAAATATTTTGTGCAGTTTGTCCTTTAGGCATGAATAAACCGCAGTATGTTTGGCATACATTGTTCAATGATATGCTCGCTGTTGTTCAATAACAATAATAAGTAGTAACTTACTAACTGTTATAAATAATGGAAGTCTTTGAAGGTGAACACATCATGAGTGATGTGGACCATGGTAGCAGAAAGAGAAAAGATCATAAGAGAGAAATAAGGTGGGGAGATTTGAATTTTTTAGGTTATAATTTATATAAATTGAAATATATTTTTAATATATAATATGATCTTAATTTATAAAGTTCCTAGAGTTTTGAATTTAATGCGAATAGTAATATAGTATAATATAGCTTTTAACAGATCATTTAGGGCCGGTCTTTTCACCGCCTTGTAAAGTGATCTTTAAATTTATCTGCCTTGTAACTAAAAAAAATCTGTCTTTTCACTCCCTTTTAAATTAAATCTGTCTTGTAAATGAGTTTATCTGGTTTGTAACTTACAAGGTAGTTGCACTAGCTTATAACTATTTAAAAGTTATATTATAACCTCAAAAAACAATTTGTTATTGCTGGAAAGTTGTCATCGCATGTTAATCATATTTTTGATGAAAAATTGGCAATTCTATAATTCAGTCTTTACAAAGCAAATATCTGGAATAGAAATGGTAGGTAAAGTAGAATAATGTAATACCACAAAGGTATAAAAGTCGTATGCGAGATAATGATAATATATAAATATATACGTAGGCATAAACATGATTGGGGATGAAGAGCAAATATTATTGGAATGTGAATTAATAAATGCAGTTAATGCAGTCAATCCACAAAGAAAACCGTACACAAAAAGACCACGAACAGATAACACAAATAAATGGAGTGATGAGGAGTTTATAAAATGTAAACAAATAAATAAAATAAAAATAAATAAATAAATAAAATATAATAAAATTAAAATGAAAAAAACTGTATATTTTATTGCATTGAGCATATGTGATTTTACAGATTTATAGGTTATGTCAGGTGATGTCAAGTTTGTTATTTTTGGTGCACATTTGATGTTTTATTTGCTATAATTGTCTAATACACACAAGTTCTTATGCTATTTCTCTCTACTGGACTGGATATAAGTGATACCAACCTTCTTTTACGGCATTAAAATGACTTTTAACTAAAATATGGATTTATGTATTTGAAGAAAAGCATTTTGTTACAAACCAGATAAATCCACCTTTTAGATTTAACTATCTTTTAACAAAAAGAGAGTTTACAAGCCTTAGGCTCATAATCTTTTTTATATAATTAGTTAGGTTAGGTTCCATTTACAGGGGAACCTCCATACATAAAAATGTGCATAGTTTATTAAAAACAAAGTATAAAAATATTATTTCATATGTAATTGCATATATAATTAGTACATACTATTAAATTTTATTTTTTATGAAAATAATCACTGATTAGGTTTCGGTGGATATTTTTTTTGATACAAAGAGTTTCATGAAATGATTCAATCTTCACTAATGAACCATAAATTGCATCCGTAGTATTTTCTTCCATTGTAAAAAAGTTCTTCAGTGTGTTGAAGGCATTTTGAGTTTCTTGATGTGAAGGTCTAGTTGGCACAGCTTCTTCACTGTTTTCTTCCTTCGTTTTGAGTAACATTTGAAGCCACACTATCTACGATTTCTTGATTGGTAGGATGTAATAGACGTTTTATAGTTGATAATAGTAGATAGTGTACTAGGCAGTATTTCGTATTCTTTGGCAATGGTTTTCTTCTTAATACCATTTTCGACTTGTTTTAAAATTTCAATTTTTTGTTTAATATTAAGAATTTTGAGATGACGTTTCGGTGCCATTTTATTAGATATTGACCATGCAAAAGAATTGCAGAAGTTCCACTTAAGAGAGTTCCACTGTATTTTATTAAAATTTATAGGCATTCAGACCATGATCCTAATCTTGATCAATCTGAACGTAATTGCAACCATAAATGTGCACAATCTCAGTGTGCTGAACTTTGTTTGAATGATATTAAACTTGCTTGACGGAAATTTTTTGCAACGAAGACGAAAACTGAACAAGACAATAAACTTGGGCTATGCATGGAGATTGCGATGCCCAAAAGAAAGAGATATCGAAAAGCCGATGGAAAATCACATGATTTTTCTATACAATATCATCTTGTAAGTTGTTTTTAATTATTACGTAATGATCAACAAACTCCGAAGGAATCGTTACTGAATTTGCAAAGTCTGTCTGTCTGTCTGTATGTATTTCCGCATTTTTTGTCAAATTCTGAAATTTTGACTTCAGATTTAGATTCTACATCAAAAACTAAAGACCACGTGGTATCTTCGTTTTTTGATAACTCTTCGGGAACGTGGTCAAAATGGCGGCCGAAAATTGTAAAATTTTGAAAATTTTTTTTTACTTTAGAATCATATTCTACATCAAAAAATAAGACAATCGTGAACTTTTTAGTTTTTTGATATCACCTCGGGAACATGGTCAAAATGGCTGCCGAAGTCTGAAAAAAGTAACAAAACAGAGTTTGTTGTGGTTATGCTTTGCATTCCCAGATGTTTTAATTTTAAATTTTGACAGACCATGGTAAAATCCAGGTTTGCCAAAAACTTTTCTTAATCAATCTACAGTATCATTCAAAAAAGAGTAAATACAATTGCAAAGACGATGAAATCTAGAAGATGTGTTGCTGATAGACGTGGGGGGAGATAAACGTTCTCACAAAACTATAAAAAATCAAAATAATATGAGAAAATTCATATCTAACTTGAAAGGTCATGAAAGCCATTATGGTCGACAAAAATCAACAAGAATTTACTTGGCATCTGGATGGAGCATCAGGCAGGAAGAGGAGCTGTCTAAAAACAAAAAACTTTGAACCTAATATCAAGACCATAAGGTTGTTCGCTGACGGATGTGCCGGCCAAAATAAAAACTTGCACATTATGCACAGTCTGATGTTATGGCTGAATAACGAGGCACCAAAATCTGTTAACTCTATTACATTTATATTTCCTGTAAGAGGACATACATACCTACCAGCTGATCGTGTTTTTGATCAAATTGAGAAAATTTCAATCAAACAACCTACACAGTATTACAAAATTTATTCAAAAAAGAGAAGTATAAAAACTTAAAATCGATTAGTGCTTTGAATTCTTTGAACAAAATTAAGGGAATTAGTGAGGCAAAAAGAATTATTATTAAGAGATCAAAGATTAGTACTGTGCTGAAAACTGAGTTACTGTATAGAAATGATGACAGTACCAAAAAATTCCAATCCTTGCTAAAATCAGGTAAAAAACTACACCAAATCGTATTACCTGTGGTGGCACTTCAACATCCAATCAAACCAAAAAAACTTGAAAGTCTCTCAAAGCTTTTGGTTAGTCTTTCAGGACCAGATTGGGTTAACGATCCAGAAGATGATAATGAAGAAGTAATTATTGACAATACGTGTGATTGTTGTGTCCATGAAGAACCAAATCTATAATCTTATAATAATTTGTCCATGAATACCGCTTCTGTTTGGTATAATAAAATTACAGATTTCTCTATTATTATTATTATCATTATTATTATTGTCTATTAAAATATGATTGCACGATTTTATGATTTCTTGCGTCTCTAACATGACAATTTGCTTATTGTGGATGGGCAAAGTGTGGTTTGTTGAGCAAAATTTTGGGTTTTTTTTGGAAAACTAGCAACAGTAAATTTTTGCCATTACGCACATCAATAGTACTCAGATTGTTACCTTTTTTAACAAATTCATATTTGTTGTAAAGTAAAAACTTTTTCTTTATTCCTGAAAATTATCAAAAAATGACAAAATGCATATAGAAAGTCTGCTCCTCGCTGTTTCTTTTGTTTTAAAAAATTTTGGAAGTTGTCACGATTTTCTAAAATATTTATACTTTTGATGACATTTGAGAATATATCAACTGTTTTGAATTCAGTGACTTCTTTTAGCGCTGTCAAGAAAATTAATATCATCTAGTTTTGTATGGACACAGTACACTTAAGAAAAACCTCTTTAACTCCCAATCTCAATTAAATTATCTTTTTGATGAGTTTGTCTTAAATTGTTTCATTTAGATGACGATTGACGTGCAGTCGTGGATAGACCAAGAATTAGAAGATTTGGAACGAGAACAAAGTGCCATTGATAAACAAGCTGCCACATTGGAAAAGCAATTGCGAACAGTCATGGAATCACCTCATAGTAATAGCGATGAAGAGGATGCACTCATGTCCCAGTGGTTTACGTTAGTTAATAAGAAAAATGCTTTATTACGTAGACAGATGCAACTTAATATTCTGTAAGTTTTTAAATTTCATCTAAATGGGAATTTTACATTCAAAGTTTTTATAGTGAAAAAGAAAGCGACTTAGAAAGAAGGTACACTATGTTAAATCACGAACTACGAATGAGTCTTTCTATTGAAGATTGGCGAAAAACTGATGAACAAAGGGCACGCGAGGCTTGCCTTTTAGAAGAACTTGTGCAAATTGTAAATAAACGGGATGAACTAGTACATCATCTTGATAGTCAGGAAAAAGCGTAAGTATTTGATGATGATTAAATGAAAAAATTATATTTTTGGTAAACCTACTTCTAAAGTATGAATTTTGAATGTTTTATTAAATTTTCATAAATAGGTTTACCAAAAAATATTGAGTCAGTTTCTACTCTCATCATTAAACTTAAACATTCTCTAATTACCATGGCAACTAATTTGTCATTTTTCTTATAATTAAGATCAGATAGAGCTATACTTGTTTACATTTTTAAAGAAACTTTATTAGTTAGTGAAAAGAGAGTAAAAACGAGGCCATTGCTTTTAACTCAGACCAAAGTGATTTTGCAGATACGCCCTCACCCCAGCTAGTCTGCAAAAATATCACTTTGGGTCCTTGTTAAATAAATATCCATTTCAATATCAAATTTTGTTTTTAGTATCGAAGACGATGATCTAATCGAACACGATTTATCTCAAATGGAATTACAACGTAAGGAAAAATGTGTCATACAATAAATGTATTCAAAATAAAAAGAGGTTTGGTTTTCAAATTTGGTCTATAAACAAAACTAAAAAAGGGAAGAGGAGGGTAGATAAAGTTGTGATGACACGCCTATAAAAAATAAATGATCAAGCGAATCAAGTGAAAGAAATGAATTTTGAATTTCTCTAAAACAAAAATTGTAAAAGAATAATCATTAAAGTAGGTAAAAGTAGCTCAACTTTTTTTAACTTTTAATATGTGGCTCTAAAAGTATCTTCAATAAAAAATTAAAAGAAGTGTTGGTTGAGCTTGACGAAACAATAAAGTTTTAATATTAAATAAAAGACCTAGCTTTAACGATATCTCACTTTTATTTCTATTTAAGTTAATTTATTAATTAAAATCGTGGCACTTGATCGTTTCAGTGTGGCGAGGTATTTATTTATTTTTTGTTTTTACACAAATGTAACAAATTAATTCTTTTTTGTTTGTTTAGTGTAACATAAAGTTTTTCCTCAAAACTGGATTGTTAACTTGAAATGATGGTAAATTTTAAGTTCGTCAAGAATTTGAGGTTAGAATTGCCTTACAGAAGAAGGTTAAATGTATACAGCATCTAAATAAATTTTATCTTTACTCCTTATTCTTTTAACAAGCTTTACGAGTAAATTATGGTAGATTTCAATGCGAATTAACATTAATTTACAAAACGCAGACCTTATAATATGTGCAATATTTTAATTCGAGTTATTGTAGTTGCAATTTTTTCTTGGGTACTTTCAGGAAGTAAAAACCAGTTGTGAGGAAACATTTTTGCGTGGAATTCAAACTGAATTTTGTTTATTAAGAGTCTTTGGATATAGGTAGGTGCTAGCTACATAAATCAGAAATGATTTTGTATTAAATATTATATTTATTAAATTGCAAGTCTATTGTTTTTCCATTTGTTTTCCCATTTCTAAGTACAATATTTTATGTGATAAACCTTTATATGTATAGTTTGTAGTTTTATATAGAATTTGGTATGGATTCCTAGCAAAAAGAAATTAAGAAGAAAAGCAAATGAATGTAGTAATAATAATAGTAATGGAGGGTTTTATAGAAGAAAATAAAGAAAAAACCAGTAGTTAGTATGATGCTTTGTGTTACTATTCTTCACCACTGTTGTATGTGAAACCTATCTGTGGTTATATAAATATAAACGAATTATCGTTTGTTATAATTATTATTTCATTAATCAGGCTGCATTATTTGCGCGATAATGACTGTAGTATTTATTGTGTAACATGTTAATTATTATAGTTAGCTTCAATGGTTGTAATATAAACTTTTTTATGTGCATCTTTGTATTAATGGATAATTAATTTTAAGACTTGAGTTTGTGTACATAATTTTATGTATTAAAAAAAACTGAATTATCACGTTTACCTTTTATTTAAATACACTTCAACACAAAATTAAGAGATCATATAATTTTATTCGTGGAAAAGTTGCATTCTCTAGAAATTCAAGAAAAATTAATCTTTTAGGACCTCCAACTAAGTTTATCCCAAAGAAAAATGGTTGTTACCAGTATCTGCATCAAAAATAAATAATAATAACATTTAAGCATTCTAATCTTGAGAACAATATACTTCTATCAAACCCGCATAGTCTTCAGCCCTGTTTACATTTTCTGTCACAATTTCTTATCAATAAAAATTGTCGTAATGTTCTGTGTAGGTATCTTGATTGTGTGAAGTCTTCTTTAAACAGAGCCATCACTTCTGTTACATTTGCTTTAAGAAATCATGTTTGAGAATTTTATTTGATCTACATCAATGCAAAGTTGTCTACAGCAACACAATAGGAAAATCTTGATAGCAAAACATCTGCATTTTTGTTGTATAATTCATATCGTGCAGTATCACACTGGCAATGAGTATCATTACTTTTATTATAGGTGCAGAAAGTGGTATCAAGGTTCCATTACCACAACATTCCCAATAATAAAAAGAAATAACGCTATTACATCTAGATCCCTTAATTTTGCATTGAAGTGTATATTTTACATTTTATTTACCTGATGGAATTCATAAATCCAGGACTTTCTTGACCAAATAACTTTATAGCTATTCTATTGTATTTTATTGGGGACCACAGAATTGTATACAATGAAATTTACAAATTATTTTTTATCTTGATCTTGATTATCTCTCTTTTGATTATTTTGTTTGTGTTTTAAACAAGCAAATCTTTGTGCTTGTAATTTCTTGTTGTTAAGAACACTGTTATTATATCTGGGGCAATTTATAAGATAAAAGTTGTTAAAGGTAATAAGTCATGACCGCCAACACAACTAAAACTGTAGTGAAGCAACTGGTCAATTTCAAAATAGAATTCATTACATCGTGCTTGTCCAAATTACAGACTTGTTAATCACAATCAAAAATATTGTTTTATGGTTTAGTTTGTTACTGAACTGGCAAAATTACTTAATTTAGAGTTTTGGGTTAAATTCTTATTTATAGTCAACTCGCATACAATTAGCTAGTTATTCTTCACTCCGTTCTTGGACATACTTAATACTTCTGTTACCTAAAAAACTATGGCTGGCATATCTACCCAAAGAAAATTAGAGTTCCGTTTTTGTTTTTAATTTATAAATTCCTTTTTCTTTGGCTTCCAAAAATCTTTGCTCTATAAACCACATCAATTCATCAGATGACAAATTTGGATTAGTGTTACACCAGACCTGTTTTATCGATGGCTGTCTGAGAAGTTATTGTTATTCTTTGAGTCTTGCTTTACAGTAATGTCGCAGACTGCACATGTTTAGTATTGATTATAAATTCAAAGAGAAACCAGGAACTACTACAACATATAGATTTGCATATCTAGCAGTTTCTTCATGAGACAGATGAGATGCCGTTGAGGATCTTACCAGTCTTGCTGGAAGCTCTGTAGCTAGGTTTTCTTAAAATATCCAGGTCACTCTTTATATATTATTTGGTGTCTGGAAATTCGATCTTATTATATGATACTAAACTCCTTTTTAACACGAACAGTTATTTACAGCAGGGGCACTTTTTAACCCCCTTATATATATGCAACCCAACAAGCAGTAGTTACAGAATGCATCGCGTTTCTTTATATACCGAACCACAATATCTGCGATATTTACCTACTTATAAATATTTTAAATTCTAAAAATGCAATGTCCATGTAATTTACTCGTATTAAAACCATTCTTAGATTAGTTATTTTTACATTAAATAAAAAAATATAAAAATTGTTTATTACGTTTTCATGCCTTTCTTTAGATAGTACTATGCATATGCTTTGGAGCTTGGTGCATGTATATATTTCTCTTTATTTTTCCAATTGCTTTATTGTAATCAGCCTTGTCCTGTATTCGTTGTATTAGAGAGTATGAGTAAGTGCATTTGGTGTTTATTTCATCAGACTCTTTTTGTTGGTGTCAGGACAGTTTGTCATTACAGGCGTTGGTTGGAGCATAATAAAATAAAACGCAAATTCAGAGATGCTCAGCAGCTGAAATTGTAACTAAACAGATTGCCCAAATCCAAATGGACAAGCTACATACTGCTGAAAAACGCTTACTGAAGATTTTGCTTGGCGTCTATAGATTGCAAGCTAATAATAATATTTGTCAGTGCTACAGAGTAACTCTAGCTTTACAGAGGCAAAAATAACAGCGGCACTTTTGATCTTCAAGGGTTCAGCTTGAATAACCTTCAGTACCACTTGATTTCAGAATCGGAGTTAGATAATTCGAAGCGAGTGACCCCAAATGTAGTTTTCTTTTTTTTGGAAAAATATTAAAATCAAAATGAACAGAGATTTTAGGTTAACGATTAAAAGATTTTTGAGATTATTGTTCTATTTGCTATAAAGATTATGACATTGTACATTTATTATTATAGCAAATGCTTACAAGGTTATATAATTTGTTGCATTTAATTATTATTTTATAAATTTCTTTGATTCTATAAAATCTTGTTTTCCACTTGAGATTCTGTCATTTAGAAAGACTAATGAATTCACAATAATCTTTTTAATAAATTATTGCTTAGGTAACATACAATACATAAATAATACAATTAAACTAAAATAAATTTATTTCTAAAGAAATCTTTAACAAAATAAAATACAAATATGTATGGGTATATATATGACTTAGTATATAACAGTATTTTATGCATGAGAAAGGATGCTTACTAAGGGAATAAAATATCTACATTTTAGTAAATAACTTTACTACATTATAACAACAAAAACTGAGAACAAGGATGCACAAATGCTACGTTTATCATTTTATCTATGTAAGTATGAAGTGGTACTTTCTTGAACACTGTAAATTTCTTCGAATATTGTTTGTTGTCTTGGTTTACAAGTTAGTTGTTAAGTCACCAAGGAAAACTGCTTATTTTTCACTGTATATCTTCTCCCTTAGGTGTTCTATCTTTCAATACAGCTTGCAACTTAACAATTTGCACTGAAGAGGTCCATTCAAAAATTAGAGATTTCATTTATTACTTCTCTAATATGGTATTAACTTCTTATTACTTGTCCCCTTTCTGATAGCCTTCATCTTTTCTTTTCTTGGCTTTCAGAGCTTAAGCTGGCTGGAGTCTGAGTGGAAATAGATCCACATATAGGGGAAGTTGGTTCATCAGAAGGCACTACAGAAAGCTCAGTTTCTTCGCAATGTAAAGTAATCCTTGAACCTGAAATTAAGACATTTATAAAAAATTAGTTCGGCAGTTCTTTAATAGGTATAGGCAAGATATATAAATAAAAAAAAAGAGTTTCAAAAATGTAACAGATGCAACAAAATTATTTAACAATATACCTATACTTCTTTTATTATTTCTTTAATTATTTCTTTTATTACGATTTTAGAAAATTCATTGAAAACTTTTTCATATAACTGCACTAATTTACTTTGCTTAAATATAAACTAATAAATTGATTTTAAGAAGACTGCAATTTAAATTTTGTGTTATTTTGTTCACATTCTTTTGAAAGTCTATCTTAAAGAGAATAAAAATATATTGAAATTCTCACCAATAATAATTTAAGTGGAACCTTCCAGTCCTGCATGTGTTGGTAAATCCTGTTTCTCTTGAGGGCATACCTGAAAATTAGAAAAACAATTGGTATTTTTATTTGAGAAAGTAAGGTAACTTACCCAAAATGATTAGCACTTTTTTTGTTGATTGCCATGAAAAAATTATTGCTGCAGCCTGTGTCTGTATATGTATTTCACTCTCCTTAGAAATATGTTTCTCTTCAAAGTGCTTCTGGCATAGATTAGTTTTTATCCAGACTTTTATCAAGTAAATCTTCTTTGTTGCACGCTTTCAGCCAGCTCTAAAAGTCATTCGATTATGTTAAACAAGACAATTAACAGCAAGATTTTTCTATCTAATCAAGGAACATTCTTTGTTATTGTAATAACATTTCCACATACTTTACAGAATTTTAAAACTTAAATTCTAATAATCTCAAACTTATAAACTGACTTTTAAATTTGTCAAATCTGAAGTAAAACAACAGCACCTCTAGCAGAGAGAAAATTGTTATTGAGCTCAATTTATGAATTTGTGTTTGGTGTAGGTACTTTATCTCACATCAACTGGTTTGTCAGTACCGTCAAAAATAGTGGTAGGGTCAGTTTTCTAATCTTAGATCTTGTTCAACATCTAATCAAAAAAGAAGTGCAATTGCGCGCTATGCTTGTATGCAGGAGTAGTAAACACAGTAAGGAGCTTTTTCATTGGCATCTCATCATTGTGATTACTACTTTTGAATGAATGTTTGTGACAACAAAGAGACATTCAGGAGATTGTTGTCTGCTAAAACCTAGCATGTACTGACAAATTCCTTTCATTTACTTATTTCTTGAGATTGAATTGTACCACCACTTGTTGGTGCTGTTGGTTGAAGTGTCAACCGATTAGGAATGTGATGTTAGCAGGTGGTCAGACGACTTGCGTAGTGTACAGTGGACCACAATAAATACGGGGCATCACATGTTTTTAAAAAACTGTTAATCCGACATTTTTTGTTCAAGTAAATGCTCTTTATTAAGTCAAGTAGGGCCATAAAACATAACAATGAAGAGTATAGTTTTACTTAAACTGAAGACAGATTTACACAGGGTAATTTTAAAAACATGTGGTGCCCTGTATTTATTTTGGTTCACTGTACATATATCGTTCTTACATTGATTACACAATGAATGCTGTGCCGACAGTCCTTAGAGTAGGTATACGGTTGCTTAATTTGATGATTTGCCAATTGGTATTGAGCTATAATATAATCGTAAACAATCGAATATTCTAAGAACAACGTTCTTTAGTAGTGAATTCTATTTGTCGCCATAAGAATTCTCCAATTCTATAGCAACATGCTACGAAAGCTCTGCGTGTGTCACTACAAATTAATTCAGCTCACCAAGACTACTTACTTTTACCTTAGAAGTTCAAAGTTCCTGGATGACAGCTATGTCAAATAGATTTCCCTATTATCGGTTTGTAGAGCACAAAGGTTTTTTTATCTGAGTTACACTCATTATAGGTTTTCTTCTCGACCTTCAAATTCTAGGAGGCAACCTTTTCTCATCTTGTATTTTTTGACTCTTATCCTTTTCTTTGCGACTCCTTAAGTTCTAATTATTTACAATATTCAGTCCTGGATGTACGTTGTGGCATGCCCGACTCTACTGAGTCATGTCAGTACCCTACGGACTAAAACCTCCTCCCTTGCCATGTGCATTGGTGCGCAGAAAAACCCGCTGTATTTGTATTTCTTTTATTTCTCTGCCTCTCGTTCTGCTTTCATTCGCGTCGCCATGACATTTTTGAGGTACCCGGATATAAGGTCCCACTTATTTTGGCTTTCGAACATTTTTCCGATGGTATATTCTCTGGTGTTAACTGTTCTCCTATTTCGGTTTGCACTCGGCTAGGTTCTCGGTGCCATTTTTCACATTCGTATATGGCGTGTTCGACATCGTCTGGGCTGTGCCTACAGAATGCACATTCTTCCGATTCCTTCTTCTTTATCGCGTTCAAGTATACCCTAAAACTTTCATGTCCTGTGAGTACTTGAGTTATATGAAACCCTATTCCCCGTGCTTCCTATTTATCCATCTTCCAATATTCGAAATCAATCTTTTGGTCCATTTTCCTTTATTATTATTCTGTTCCCACTCAGATTGCCACCTTTCCACCGTGCGTGTTCGGGCTTTTTTCTTTCCGTCTCATGTAGTTCTTTGCGTTCTTTGGCCAGTAATTTTATTTGAATCCATTCTTAGACTGGCTGCTTCATGCCAGAAGTTTACCTGCTAAATTGTCTTAACAAACCAGCCATTGGCTTTTCATTTATGCAATGCACCTATAGTATCCTTCCTGCAAATCTAGCAGTTAGGAATTGATGAGGCCTATTCCATAAACGTAACTTTGCAACTTTTCATTTCGTGCAAGAATTTGGTTTTACAAAACTTGAAAAGTGCGAAATTGCAAAGTATGAAAGACAAAGTGAAGATTTGCAAGAAGAAAGTCGAGTAGTGTTTGGTTTTGTTCCACAAACGTTTTAAAAACCACCAAGACTTGTTTATTATTTTGTAACTTAAAAGTGTAAACCCATGATCTACATAGCAAAAATAGCAAATGGATGAAATATGCAAAGTCGTTAATGTAGTAAGTAGGAAGTAAAGATTTGCAAATTTTAATGGTATGGGTTGTGGAATATATTTTCTTTGCATTTTGCTTTGCATTGTGCCTTTTCTTCTTCTCAGTTGGTGTTGTATCAGGTGATATAGTACTACTCATTGCTGCCACCACTTGGGTGTCTCAGCCGCCCAGGTTCTGATCAGTTTTTTTGCGATACTTTTTGTCCTTATTATACGAATTGAGAATTTTATACTGAATTTATTCGTTAATGAAATCCATTACCTTGACATATTTTTGCTAACCAGCGACATTGACACTAGAAGCTTCTACTTACTATTGAAAAGAGCGTTTGTAAAATAATAGTGACTAACCGTAACTGTAACCTTTACTTACGATTAAATAAATTATACGAAATTAATAACTATCTACGTATCTGAAATATAAAAATAAAATATTACTACACATTTCTGAAACTTTTATTAATTAAACTAGAATACAAACGCGGAGAAATAAATATTATCTGTAAGCTACCTGGTTTCTTCTAAATTATTCTCAAACTTATCACTAATATACTGTACGTTTTATTTTAAACAAACAAAAGAAAAAAGTAATATGCAGCTCCAAGAATCAGGAGCTTAATGTCAACGAAATTGATCAAATTTTCTGAATCACTACTGCAACTCGAACACGTAACGCTAGCGCCAATTTCTTCTTATTGTTGTTGCAGTAATCATCCAGAGCACATCCTCTAAATGTTGCCCCCCAAATATTATTGTCTGTAAAGCCGAGTTGCATTGTTATATAAAAACAAAAAGCATAGGTCATCTTATAAGTATCACCCTCAAAAACATCCATAATGTTCCAGAAGATGTATTAGCTAAAGGTATCACTTTCACTCTAGACGCATTCTTCGCCGCACCGCAATGTGTGATAGGTGGATAACAATCATATGGATGTTTATTACAGACACTACCTTTCTTCTCCATACAGTGATAACACCATATGCTTAAGTAACTTCCTAAAAGTAAACAGATTCATTATTATTTTTTATTTGGGGATTAATAAGAAAAGACCCCTTTAGTAGATTAGAAAAGTGCACATTCTAACGTAGTGATTTTGCCTGAAAATATCTTGTAGTAAAAATGTATCAGTTAGAGAAGGCAGTGTGACTCATCAGCGCAGAAACACAGAACTGTTCAGGCGAGTTCATTTTACAAATCGGTGTGTGCTACGCATTGCATTGACGTTCGTCTGGTTGTACACGTGTTTGCAATTTGCTGTTTTGTTTGTCGCCTATGGCGACAAACATTCGCGTTGATTTTGATGATAGACTTTGCCTTCTCTAACTAATACATTTTTATGCATTGAAAAAGTCCAGTTTGTAAATAATTTTCGATTTTGCTGTCTTTTGTTTTTGTAACTTTGTAAATATAAGGAAAACTTATTTCTTTTTAACAAAACAAAACTAATCGGTACTGAACGTTTATGCAAAATTTTTGATCGTGGAACAGCGCCAAATGCAGCCGCAGGTACGACAATTTTCAAAAAAAAAAAGGAAACACTTCCAACCTAGCAAAATGAAATCATGGCCTGTTACGACCCAGAAACATCGTGAACGGAGTATAGCTCTGTTTAAAAAAAACAAAATATCGAGAATCGTTTCGCAAGCCTCGATGCGCTTATTTGAGCGATATTATGACCCAAAGCAAAAATCTTTACTAAAATGTTCAAAATTTGAAGTAAATCCGGGGGGGGGGGGTACAGTTAAGTAATATATA
>VTPC01008645.1:8705-31959 GCA_011009095.1 Ignelater luminosus | reverse complement strand
CAGTTAGTATACTACATATTTAAAAAATTTTCTCTTTTCAAACTTTAAAATAAAATTGAAAAACTCTTTTCAAATATAAGGAATAAAATACCTTGGTGAGTTATAACGAGACGAACTGCTGACCTTTAAAGGGCCTAGAGTCTATCTAGGTCTAATGCAAAGCAGAGGTAATACAGAAGTTTTATGGCAATGTTATTGTGATGTAGACTAGGATATCAAAAGCCTGTACGGGCAAGGTCTGATTTTTAAAATGTCTCAAGCTTTGTCTCCTAGTTATATCTTCAAAATGCCACAAAGGTTTAAAGTCTTATTACCTGTAAATCACTAGAGCAATGGGGTTTTTAACCAAGGCCATTGTGTATTCATATCCAGATAAAGAAGGAACGACTCATTAGGCGAAACTTTAGATTTTCAAGCGACAGGTCATGTAAAAATAACTCAGGTTGTGGAAAAGGAATTTCTATAGATGACAAAAGAACCGATCGATTTTCAGTAAGATTTTTTAAAATTTACTTTACGAACAAATTAAATATGGAAGGTAGGCAGCACCTTAAAGGTGTCAAACGTGAAATAAGGAATAAAAACTCTGATTATCAAGCTGAACTGCAAACTATCAGTTCATTCAAAACGAAACGTGTTCTGGTTTGGAAGTACCGGATGCTGATTTAGAAAGGCTCGCTATTGCAGAAAGCGTTAATCTTGAATTAAAAATGAGTTTTCAAGACCCAAAACTAAAATTCAAGTTCAGTTTGTGTTTTGCTGTTATGTGCTATGGAATGTGCCAATAAAGCAAAACTTACATTGGCGTGTTTGAAAATCAGCAAAATTCCAAACAAATTCTCCTATAAACCATTTTTGTGCCCGCAACGCGTCATATGCCTTAAAATGTTTTAACATCATAGCTAATTGATACTCTTCTGTCCATACAGAATGAGGATGCTAAAAATATTTTATATTTCTAATTAGCGATTCAGATTAATTTTAGATTAATAATAGGAAGATTACAATATGAAGACCTGCTATTGCATCCGCTCCATATTCTGATACGAGAATAACTTTTTTATACTTTTTATACCAGGCTGTAGCTTCCTTAATAATATTTCCAGTAATCATATCTAATCGACCAGTATCATTATACCAAGAATAGTATCTATTAATACTTATAACATCTAAATGCTGCGCCTAGAAATTCTTGTTTATTATAAGAAATGATTTAGTCTTGAAAAACTTACAACTTGATTCATGTTGACCGAACGAGTAATGGACATGGTTATGGGTCGACTTCCGTCAAGATGTCTGACAAATTGAGTTATTTCTCTAAAATTAAAATTTTAATGAGATTTTTATTAATGTTATCTAAAAGTATTTAAATTTTTTACTCGAAATAAGTATCTGATATAAGAGTATCGCTTTCAGGTTCATTGGCAATAGACCACATAATAACACTAGGCCGATTCTTATCCCTTTGTATTAATTCCAGTAGGGAATTCTTATGATTCTTTATTAGAGAAACCGAGAGTAAGCTAGAACAAGGCATTGTACTTTAATAAACCATTAATAACGTAAGAACAAGTTTTACTTTGCATTGGCACTAGGACATTCATCGATAATCATAACTCCTAATTTATCTGCTAAATCCATTACTTCTTCGGAATAAGGATAATGCGCAGTTCTGTACGCATTTGCTCCTATCCATTGAAGTAAATTATAGTCTTTAATGATTAGAGGTAAATCTAAACCTTTTCCTCGTATGTTAGCATCTTCATGCCGGCCAAAACCGAAAAGGTATGTAGAACGATTGTTGATTAATAAGTCTTGGTTTGTCCAAGATATTGTTCGTATTCCAATGGGTTGTCTGTAGACATCTACGACATCACCTGTAGATGATCTTAATTCTACCTAATTAGAGAATTAGCAATTATAAAATAAACAGAAACAAAAAATACAAAGGAGCGAAATTTGGTTACCTGTAAAGTGTAAAGATAGCCTGGATTTGAATGCATAAGAAATGGCCACCATAAGTTTGCATTTGGAACTTCTATTATTCCCTCTTTATAAATTGAAGTTTGTCGCGTTACAAAATTATCATCTTTATCTGTTAATACTACATCACATGTTATCGACTCTATATTAACATATCTAATATTGTAATAAATTATTCCTTCAAGCAGAATTCATAAGGTTAGAATTTCAGTACTACATTAACTCTTTTTACCAGTGGTTTCATTTACATCAGTCTTGATAGTAATGTCATCAATATAACTTATAGGTGTTGTATAAAGAGTTACTGGTCTATGTATTCCAGCGTAATTGAAGAAATCAAAAGTATAACTTTGTACGATTTTGTCTCCTTCATCCCTAAAATAAACAAAAAAGATATATTTGTGGAAGCAGAAACACAACTGATGCCTGTTTACGTATTTACAGTCTCAACTTCTCCTTGTGGTACTGTTGTTAGGCCGAGTCTATTATCACAAGCAACAGTTATTCGATTCGATTTTTCAAAATTCAACAACGAACTTATTTCTTGTTGAAAAGGTAAATGACCAACTTTATGTTTTACTGCAACTTCTCCATTTATCCACTATCGATAAGTAAATTAAATATGTGCACTATCTAGGTGAATATATCGATTTTAATCTACTTACGACTTGTGCTGAATAAGAAACGGAAGAAAATCGCAGCCAGACTCGTTTCTCTTCCCAGGATTTTGGGACAAAGAACGTTCTATCATACCAAACTAATCCTACATGGTCTCTAATACTGGCGTTCTGTGTAACATCATTATAACTCGATGGTACCGGCATCAAATAGACATCAACATTTTGTAACTGTAAAGTATTTTCGTTTTTTAAACAGAAAGAATTTACTTACCTATTCTATTTAGCACCTTTGATAAATCGTTTTTATACCAATCTTCATTAAATCCAAGTAAAGGATTTGATGGTGGAGAAAGAACGAAATTCCATATACCATCAAGCAAACGTACTTCTCTCGATTCTGATTCTTTTGGATAAAGAATGCCGTCTTGAATAGTTTTTTTTACAATAAGTAACCATATTGCTGTTGTAAGAAACCTCATTCTCTTTTCTTACGTATCAAATGAAAAACACTGAAACGTGCCTTACTGTCAATTACTTTTCGTCCATGGCGAATCTTACTTTAGAGTTGGCCATGATTTGGCATTTAGGAACTCTAGTCGTTACGAATTAATTTATTGGAGCTACTAATCAGATCAATAGAGCTACATTAAAACTTAGAAGTCTATTTTTAAAATTAGCAATAATGGTTTTTCACCATTCTGAATTTGTCTTAAAAAACTTATCTTAATAGAAATGCTTCTGTTACAATTACAACAATATTTTCTGATTTTTCAAACTGACACTTGACATTTTAACTGACAATAATTTATTAGAATCTTACCTACTTTTACTCTTTATTATTTATTGTCTATAATAAGAATAACCATAGCTACCTTGTGTCGAGTTCTTTGTTTTCTAATTTTGATAATATCTCACAAGTATGATTTTTGAACTTTTTTTTGATTAACAATGTGTACGTGACGTTACGTCATGTTTCTAAACAATCAGTTTCACAATCTCACACATGTCTTTAGTAAATAAGTACTTATAATAAATAAATCGTAATTTACTTGACTGATTGTCTATATAGAAAAGAAACCATGACAACAAGCCAGCGATGACGTCACACGCACGGAGTCAATTTTTAGCGCTATACTACTTTTTAGTAAGCTAATCATTGAGTGGACAGACTATAAGAATTCTAGTTATTAATTATTTATAATTTATTATGGATAAAACAATTCACTTTGGTTTTCTGTGAATTTGGTGTGAATACAGAATGTGTACACTACAAATTTTGTAGTGTATTGTAGGCTTTTCACTAAAAATTGATAAAGAATAAAAGAACTACGTCAATCAATTTATAAACTACTAACAAAACTCGCCGTACTCTTTAAATTCAATAGTGTGAAGAAGCATCTAACTAACACGATTACCTTCAAGTCACAGATACCAAATTACAGTGTCATGCTAAAGATTCAGCAATTTCACTACACGTTGGAGAACAGACATTATATTTGTTCCATCACGATTCTCTTGAAGTTGGCTACTTCTTCACTCTGTTGTCTTGTTTTTTCTGTTCATGTCAGCATCCTGTAGAAATGAATAAAACTTTACAGTTGTATGATTAGTTGCATCCCACTACACAACAACTTACAGTTCGTTTTTTATTTAAAAAGCCACACTTGTTGGAGTATGTTGACTGATACAATATTTCTCTATAAAATTGTAACTTGTATTATGATGGCAATACTGGGAACGGTGACGGCTATCAACTAACGTTTGAAATTAAAATTATGCCGCTCAAAAAAAAAGGAACTTATGTTAAAATAAAGAAAATGCAGCAGCTTTTATAAAATTCTTTTAATTATAAACAACTTCAAATTGAATACAATGCACGATGTTCTTATATTTTTAAGAACTACAGCCATCTTTTATGGGGAGCAAAATAGTTGTTATGCATACGCTTAAATAACAAAGTTAAACTATCTTGGCGGGTTTGTTCAAATAGTATAACATTCTAACACCCGCCCTCAAACCAGACAAAATTTCTAAACATGTCCTTTAACTTAGCCTTAACATTTTAACTAAATTAGCAAATTTTTCATGACACAAAGACTTAGTAAAAATATCTGCTAACTGATCATGCGTACTAACATAGACTATCTTCATTATTCCTTTAACTATTAAGTCTATTACAAAATAAAATTTAACATCAATATATGTTTACATCTTTTATTATTTTCAAAATTCTGAAGCAACTTAATTGTACTTTGATTATTTTCAAATAAAATAAATGGTAATGAATATGTAATATGCAGATCATCTAACAAATTCCTTATATATAAAAGTTCACAACTTGCCATACATATGGCTACAAATTCTGATTCAGTACTGGACAGTGATACAACTGATTGTTTTTTTTAGAACTCCAGATGACAAGATTATCAAATAATTTAAAACAATATCCACTTACTGATTTCCGATCAGCATCATTTGCCCAATTTGCATCAGAGAAACCTTGTAGATCATTATCTGAACAACAGAAACTTAATTTTAAATCCACTGTAAACTTCAAATATTTTAATACTCTCAGCAGGTGCTTAAAATGCACATCCGTTACACAATCCTGATATCTACCAAAATAACTTACACAATAACAGATATCCGGCCTTGTACCCATCATTATATACATTAGTGAACCTAAAAGTTCCTTATAAGTTATAAGCAGTTTGGTTTTGAAATTCTCATCGCAATTTCTCTCTAAAACTAAATTATTTTCAATAGGTGTTTTAAAATTTTTAGTTTTCTACATTGAAACGTTTCACTAAATTATTAATTGCAGAAATTTGATCAATAGTTATAATTTTGTTTTCAAAATCTCTACAGATTCTTATTCCTAAGAAATTGTTAACAAAGTCTAACTTTTTCATTTTAAAAGTTTCACACAATTTTGATTTTACATAATTTATAAAATTTTTATCATTACATGCTAACAAAATGTCATCTACATATAATATCAAATAGCATCGTATGTTTTGTTTAAGAAAAACAAACAAACAATAGTCAGATTTTGAACGTTTGAAATTTAAACTTGACATAAAGGTGTTAAATCTTTCATTCCATATTTTAGGAGCTTGTATTAAGCCATAAATAGCTTTATTCAATAAACATACTTTGTTTTCATAATTTTCATTAATTTCTAAACCCTCAGGAATCTTCATATAAACCTTTTCTTTTATGGAACCATTTAAGAATGCATTTTTGACATCTAATTGTTTTAAAAATAAATTTTGATTGACACAAACTGATAACAAAATCCTAAATGTTGAAAGCCTTGCCACTGGTGCATGAATTTGAAAAAAATCAGTGACATCCTGTTCAAACCCTCTAGCAACTAATCTTGCTTTGTAAATTAATTTTCCTTTATTATTCTCTTTTGCTCGAAACACCCATCTGTTACTTATAACTTCTTCATCTTGAGGTTTATCAACCAATTTCCATGTCTTATTTTCTTGTAACGCATTTAACTCGTCTTCAATGGCTCGTTCCCAATAATTCCATTTTGAACTTCTTTTTGCTTCTGCATATTATTTGGGAACATCACAAAAATTACTTAATAAGGCTAGACAACCTAAATCTATTTCATAATCTTGAAAATGTAGTGGCAACTTTGTTACTTCTCTTCGGTCTCGCATCATCTTCTTTAACACCATCTACGTCAGCTTCTGAATCTGTATCTTTTTCTTCAACATCATTTCTTTCATCATAATTCATAAGGTGTTCTGTTTTTAATTAAGGAAGACTGCGTTCGATTTGTTATGTACGCAGCAGTAAGTACTGCTTCTTCCCAATAACTTTTACTCATTTCTGCTTGCATAATCATTGCTCTCGCTTTATCCATTAGTGTTTGGTTCATCCTTTCGACAACACCATTTAATTGGGGAGTGCAGGGTGGTGTATATGAAATTTGAATACCTTTTTGTGCACAGAAATTAGTAAGTGATTTTGAACAATATTCACCCCCATTATCACATTTGATTTTTGCTATTTTCTTACTACAGAACAACGCTGCTACCTTGGCCTCATAATTCTTAAAGCATTCAAAAACTTCATCTTTGGATTTAATTATATATACCATTACAAACCTTGAATACTCATCTACAAAAGTTACAAAGTAACGATTGCCGTTATGCGAAATTGGTGTAATAGGTCCACAGACATCAGTATGAATCAACTCTAAAACTCTATTTGATTTACTACTTTTTGAATAATAAGGAAAACATTTCTGTTTTGCCCTTACACACACTTTGCAAAACTTATTACCTTTATTAATTTTAAAATTTAATCCAATGACTAGATTTAAATTACTGATTTTTGACAACGAATCATAATTTAGATGGCCGTATCTTTTATGCCATAATTCACTATCTAGCTTAACTGCTAAGTTTGCATTATTGGTACTATTCATTTTAAATTTTAATATATAAAGATTACCTGAACGTTCTCCTTGTGCATAAACATTTTTGTTTTCCTCAATAGAAATAGTACCATCAACACATACTATTTTAAAGCCAACTTTTTCTATCGTTGAAATGGATAATAAATTTACCCTTAATTCAGGAACACAAAAAACATTTCTTAATGTAATTGATATTTTCTTATTTCCTACTGAACTTATTACTTTTACATCACCATAACAAGTTGCAACCGTACATTTTCCTCTTTCCGCTAACTGAATGGACTTTGCCTCATCAAAATATTTTTTATTAATCAGAATTCCCTCATCACTAATATAATGATGTGTTGCCCCCGAATCCGCGTACCACCAAATAATTTCATTTGAATTTTTACTTGCTTCTTCTGCTGAAGTTGAACAAAAGGCTACATCTTCTTTTCCTGTTTTTCTTTTACTGATGGTTGTGCAATCTTCAACGTCTTCTTTAACATAATTAGCTCGGCTATTATTTCTACCAGTTTCCTTAACATTTCTGAAGCAATTTATTGCTTTATGCCCGAACTTATTACACACAAAGCACTTTATACCACATACATTTTTCAAATGTCCCATTTTTCCACAACGATAACACTTTTGGTTTACTTTTGTAGCAACAAATGAGGCATCCACTTTACTTTTAATCTTAACTGAAGTATTTTTATTCAGTTTAAATTCTAACAATCTATTCTTAACTAACATAAGTTTTAAGTTGTCTTCCGATACCGTTCTTATTGCTGTAACAACACTTTCATATTCATGTGGCATTGATAATAACAGGAAACATGCTATATCTGACTCTTCGAAGTTCGTTCCCAAGCTTCTTAATTCTCTGAAGATTTTATCGTACTTAGAAAAATGCTGCTGCAAATCTTCTTGTGTATCATACTTCAAATTAATTCTTTTAATAAGTAGAACTTTGAACACGTACCTTTTTTTGCAAACGTTATTTCTAATTTCTTTAGCATTTCAACGGCTTCATCAATATCTTTTAGGTATTCTAAATGTGAATCTGCCACACTCTGAATTATAATATTTCTGGCTTTATTATTTTTCTTCCGCCACTGTTCATCTTTCTCATTTTCTTTGATGCTCTTTCACACAACGTCAACTTCAACAGCTTTTAGTACCGATTCCATTCGAAACTTCCAATTATCAAAATTGCTACCGCTAAACGGAATAATACCGTATTTATTTTCACTGGACACTTCCAATTGGTTCATTGTTTTATCCTTTTTTAATACCTGCTCAATTCTACTCGTTTACTTTCAACTTTTATCAAACTTCCAGCTACACTGAACTATATTGGCCTATGCTTGAGTACACTGGGCCCATAACCAATGTTAAAATAAAGAAAATGCAGTAGCTTTTATAAAATTCTTTTAATTAGAAACAACTTCAAATTGAATACAATGCACGATGTTCTTATATTTTTAAGAACTACAGCCATCTTTTATGGGGAGCAAAATAGTTTCTATGCATACGCTTAAATAACAAAGTTAAACTATTTTGGCGGGTTTGTTCAAATAGTATAACGTTATAACAACTTATTAGATTCAAAATAGAAAAAAGCGCTAATCAAATACTTAGCTGAATTAAACAGCTTAGGGGCTTCATTAAGTAGTCATCAACTAGAAGAAAAATTTGCAGGTATTTTTTCTGTAATCCTTTAGGTAAAGTTTATCTTCAAAAGTCTTAACCAATAATGATCTTAGGTATATAGAGCTACTTTTCGCTGTGTAGTACGCGCGTTTAATACTAGTCAAGAGTTAACGCCGTTCACAAGCTATGGTGCTCGCAAAAAATCTCCGTTCACTAATGATCACTTTTTGCGTAAGTCATAAAATTCATGATTATAAACGAAGAGGGAACTATTGCAATTTAGATAAATTAATGGGATTTGAAAATAAAATTGAGATTACACTGGTTCGCGATCATTAGTTTACACGATTTTAAGAGCAATGGTTAGAATTTATAAATATAAAATGGAAAAGAACTGAAAATGTCTTATTGAAAGGCCCACACATTAAAGAAAATATTAAACATCAAGTTCTTAAAAACCTATCTTAAGTATAAAGAAGATTATCCAAACATAAAGTTCGTTTATTTAGATGACACTTCGATTTACAAAAATGGATTTCCTACTAAGTCTTAGGTTAACGACAGTATTCCAACATCAGACTACAATGTAAAAAAGTCGGAAGGTAACTGGTTTACAGTATTACATGCCCGGTGCTTTTCTGTTTTTCAAGATGGATACAGTTTGCTTTTTAGATCGAATAACCATGATAGGGACTATCAAAAGCTATGAACAGTAATGTCTTCAAAGAGTGGATGCAAAATCAGTTGATTTGAAGATTTTAAAACTGTGGTTATATTAAATAATGCGTCACATCATTCTGTCCGTTTTGAGAAGCCTCCAAATTGTTCATCCAATAAGACTACAACGCAAAATGTCTTAAAAAATTACAAAACTTATTTTGAACAAACGCTTATGCAAAACGTTGATGTGCTAAGACTCCTTCCTCATCAATGTGAGAATAACCCCATTGAATTAGCCTGAGCACATTGTAAACGTCATTACAATAAATTTAGAAATATGGTAACTGGTGATAGGAAAAGGACAGTAAACTTAAGGGGTGAAGCTTTCTCCATTATCACACCTAAAATGTGGCAAAATAGTAACAAACATTGCGAAAAACTCATCCGTAATGAATGGCATAAATTAATGGAAAATTTTAGTATTCAAGATATTCCATCAATAATCATACATTTGGCAAAAGATTGAGATTTCAAAGCTGATGATGGTTTTTCACTTTTATCAGATGACGGTCTAGAAATGGAAGATCTGGAAATAGAGAATATGCCTAGTACATCTAGTTTCCTGCCTCTTTTGACATGAAGATCCAGCTTTACTCCCATCTTTTGTGTGATTTTCCTTTTGGTCTTGTTCATAGCTATTTATTATTCATGCATGTCTTAACTAGTCTATCTTTCTTCAATCTTGGTACACTTTCGAAACCTGAATTTGTTGTATGTTTGTTGTACACTTCGAAAATGTGATAAAATTAAAGCCTACTCTGAATTCCATAATAAAGACAATGGGCTATAACAAGTACATAAATTAGGACTTTATGGACAAGTCGCAGTTTATGGTCGAGTGTACAAGGCTAATAAACAAAACGAGTCCATATAATCTGTTTTTGTACGAGTTAAATAACATACAAGGTTTATGTATGAGTGTTACAATTACCTTTTGTAGAAAAAATTTAGTAAAATTATAAATCACTGTAAAATACACATACTATTGAAAATAATAGATTCCAATTGTTGTTTTTTAAATATCTATTAGTATTTTTAGTCCATTTTACTTTATCGACTACTCCATAAAACGGTACATTATGGACACTAATTAATGTTGCAATCATGTTTATTATTATTATTATGCAGTCGAGCATAAATAAAAGTTTGTAAAGAATCGCGTCTGTTGATATGTTTAACGGTCAGGGAGCCGACTATGATGACGGGTGTCGATAAAAGTACTGTGTTGGTGCCACAGCGTAGAATACAATGAAATGGTGGCTTCTTGATACCGATGTTGTATAGCTCGATGTAGACAAAGATCGACGATTTTGATGGCATCGGAATGCAGATATGATACATATATTAAGCACTGTTAGTAAACGATGGTTTCACATTGAAGTGAGTTGCAGAGGTTGGCGTTAATGGTACTACGCTATGAACTTTTCAGGATCACACCTCATACCTACCTATAGAGGAGCTCGGGAGCATCGCTAGAGTGAAACGGTAGCTATGAGGTTAAGGCATAAACCTACTAACTCGTGCCTTAGGAGGTATTCGGTAAGCGAAACCTTAGAAGAGTGACATAAGCATACACTCGATGGCGATACTACACATCTTCCTCGGAGTATGAATGTCCATCGGGCAGTGTTGTGGAGAGATGAAACCATAACCCATAACTCCAATACACAGGGCAGACGAGAAAAGAAAAAGCGGTAGAGTTCGGCAATCAGAAGACCTGTTTTTGCTTTCCAAGAAGTGTTGAAAAATTTTTGTCGTTTTAAAACCATACAGTTTTGGCATCTAAATATTTTTTGTTACGCTAATCTAGACGTGGTGTGCAGTAAAAATAAGGGTAGTATCTGTTATCATCTTTGTAAAGAAGTACCTCGTACACGTTTAGCGGGCCAGTGTAGAAGATGTTTAAGATATACTATCCTAACGATGATTCTTGTTTTGTATTTGCTCACAGACGCCGCGAGCAAGATACCAGGAAGTACATACGCACCCCTTGGATATAAGATCTAATTGGAAGTGTGCAAGTATCAGTTTATTATACGTCAAGCTTGATTTCCCGCTGATACCTATTTATAAAATATTTGTGTAGTATTTGAGATCAACAATTTGCCAAGAAACGTCGCTGTTGTATTTTTTCCATAGAATTCGCCATTCTCTAGCAAAATTGGATTTTTCAAAATCTCTCATATTTAACAGCCTATAGTATGGTCATACATTCGCGTCGCATTCTCTGATATAAATTAAACCTACCTTGTCTTATAACTCTTTCTTCTAAAGAGTACCGTTTTCCAGATGCAAGGTGTCAAAAACTAATTTATTTCATTCTGTCCGGTATATACTACTTTATGTCATCGATTAATAGCCGGGAAATGATACATTAATTATTGAAAACGTTTTGACAATAAGCAAACAAAGTACGTAGCACGTAACTAAGCGACAGATGGTGACTCGTTTAGAAATTCCTCGTATCCTCCATCTAACTCGTACTGTAATGAGTCAGTTCCCGACCTTGTAACATAAATAACTATCATTGGGCTTTTTTTCTATATTGTTTTGCTTAATACAACTTGTGATTTGATTTTTTAATAATATTTGTCGTTCAGGCCTTCTTCGTAGTATTGTTTTTGAAAAACTGTTCCAGACAAGACTAACTAACTTTAATGTTATAGAATTTCCTAATAATTGTGAGACTGGAAATAAGTCAAGGCTAAGTTAAGAATTGTTGTGAGCAAGTACGTGATCAGACATCTTTTACATTTTCACCTTCAGAGGAAAACCCGTTACAGGGTTATGATTAAAGTGACCGTGCTTCCCGTTTCAAACGGGACTAACCCGTTTTTAGATAGCCTATCCCGTTGTCCTCGATCACAGTTTTGAGATACCAAAATATTCCGTTTTCTAAAAAAGAGCAACCCACTGTAACAATTTGAAAAAAGGCGCGAAAAATAAAAAAGCGACGGTAGCTCCTAGCAGCGCGACGATGACGGCATGCTCATAGGTCTCCCACTAATGCAAGTCGGTCAGAAGCTGGTTTCTGCTTGTTCGTTCGCTTTTCAGTTGCGAGTGCGCGTAGACACCTTGCGCACGTTTCTTCACGATTTGTTGTTTTTTTTATCGACGTGAATTAATGTAGTCCATTTAAATTTCTTGTACGCGAACCCCTTATTTTAACGATGCCTAAACGCAAGTATTCAGCAACATTTAAAATCAGCAAAACATAAAAATTCCTATATTGCTGCCGCTTCGAGTTCTTCGCTGCTTAATTTTTTTTTAAGAAAAGCGATTTACCAACTTCGAAAGGTTTGGAAGTTGCTGCGGCGGAAGGCGCTTGGGCTTATCACACGGTGCAAGAGAACCACAGTTTTCGCTCAAACGATTGTGCTTCTAACAAGAAGAAGGCACAGTGAATCCGCCAATCTTAATTAAATTCTTACTGGCGATTCCAGATCAAAAATGAGTCGATACGTATTTTGCCGTTCGTCTAAATGGGCTCTTCGGATTTACGCCGTTACTGTATTGTAAATTTTATTTTGGCCTTTCAGGGGCGTATATTGAAAAACCCCTGTATACGGGTCTAACGTTAACCCATAAATGTTTTATTAAAATCGGTAAAGACGTCAGCGTCAGTTTTGTAAAAGCTAATCTTAGCCATTTTCTGACCTATAATATTTTTCCCGATGCCCGAAGAGTCCATTTAGACTAACGGCAAAATATGTATCGACTTATTTTCGATGTAGAATTGCCAGTAAAAATGTCATTGACAGTTGAACTTGTAAGTTAATTCAAACATGTTTTGAACAAAAATTTAGATGGGCTCGTACGAAAACAAAAGCTATTGTTGTAAATGTGTTAGCGACAACAGTAATAGGCAAATTGCATACAAGATCGTCTCATCAAATGCAACTGTATTACTGAATTAACAGATGCTTCAAACCACAGCACAGGTTCAAGAAAATATTCCCTGTTTTAGTTTGCTTCTTTTTACCATACGAAGGCATATACGAGGGTTGTCTGAAAAGTTTCCGACCTCAACGTGAAGATGGCAGCACTCGTAAATAAAAGCTACTGAATTTCGTTGTTCATCTGTTGACAGTTACTCACCAAAGTTTCAGCCATTTTGGACGCGCAGTTTTTATGTAACAGTCGTTTGAGTGAGTTGATGTGAGTTTTTTTGTGAAAATGGACAAAATCGAGTATCGAGCTGTCATTAAATATTTGTTTTTGAAAGGCAATACGCCTTCGCAAATAAAAGATGAGTTGGATTCTGTGTATGGGGACTCTGCACCATCATTTACCACAGTGAAATTTTGGGCTGCTGAATCTAAACGTGGCCGTAAGAGCTTGGGAGACGATGAACGTTCGGGACGTCCAAAAACTGCAGCTACCGACGAAAACATCGCCAAAGTTCACCAAATGGTGCTAGACGACCGCCGAATTAAAGTGAGAGAGATAGCAGAGGTTATGAACATGTCAAAAGAACGTGTTTGTCACATATTAAATCAACATTTAGGCATGAGAAAGCTGTCCGCGCGTTGGGTGCCGCGTTTGCTCACGTTAGACCAAAAACGTGTTCGAATGAATATTTCCAACGCTCTTTTGGCGCAGTTTAGGCGAAATAAATCCGAGTTTTGGCGCCGATTAATTACTGTAGATGAAACTTGGATACACCATTATACGCCCGAAACAAAAATACAGTCCAAACAGTGGACTGCAAAGGGGGAACCGGCTCCAAAAAAAGCAAAAACTGTTTTTTCGGCTGGGAAAGTGATGGCGACTGTTTTTTGGGATAGTCATGGAGTTATTTTAATCGATTATCTTCAAAAAGGAAAAACCATTACAGGAGCATACTATGCATCATTACTTGACAAGCTGAAGGCAGAACTTGCGAAAAAAACGGCCACATTTGCAGAAAAAGAAAATCCTGTTTCACCAAGACAACGCGGTCTCATATCTTAGCGGTTGCCATGGCGAAGATCCACGAATTACGGTTTGAACTGCTTGACCATCCGCCTTACTCACCAGATCTAGCCCCAAGCGACTTCTTTTTGTTCCCTCATCTAAAAATTGCGCTCGGAGGACAAAGATTTTCGTCAAATTTTGCAGAGAAAAATGCCGAGTACTATTTGGACGGGTTACAAAGATGGGAGCATCGCTGGGAGAAGTGTGTAGAGTTACAAGGAGACTATGTTGAAAAATAAAAAAAAATTTTCAGAAAAAATGTCTTGTATCTTTGTTAGGTCGGAAACTTTTCAGACCACCCTCGTAAGTCAAACTTTTAAAATTTCAAGACTAACCGGGCGAAACAACAGACGTTATTGTCAATTATCCAATGACAGTATTGACAAAAAATAATTTAACTTAAAAATCCTGGTATTTTGTCGAAACAATGTTAATTGCAATTTTGGCGGATCGAAAAGACGAGGCGTCAACAATGTTTATGCAAAACTAACTTTATTTCTTGGAAGAGCACTGATAGGAATCGATGTGGAGCTCACATAATTCACAACGTAATTAAAACTGCCGCAGATTGACTACTTGTGAAAATATACTCACATTTTATATCTATAGCGTTCATATGGAAGCTCTGAAAGAATTTTGAATTGACGTTGATACAGAGTATCAGAAATTGCTAGGCTATAGTAAAACTAGGCTGTTGCCAGCTATTGAAAGAGTTTTAAAACTGTAGAAGCCATTAAAAAAACTACTTTTTGAGTATCGATAAATGTCCAAACATATTAAAAACCTTTTTTGAAAACTCTAATACTGAATTATAACTTTTTTATGCATTCACACGTTCTATCAAGTTGTTCTAAAGACTGAGGATTAAAGTACTTCTGCAATTAAAGCCATGAAGAAAATACATTGACTTAAAAACAATTTGGTCTTGAAACAAAGTATTCAGTTTCTCTTCCACTCCGTTCGGAATTTAATGGCACAATTGCAAGAAAATGGTTGCAGTGGTGGTGACGAAGAATATTTGGAAACTACAGTTGCTGAGTTGTATAAAATAAGCAAAGAATATTTGAATCAGTGGACTTTGCTGTGTAAAGAATTACAAATATATGAATGTGCGAATTTAACCAAAATACCTACGTGGGAAGAAATTGAAACTGTAATGGATGTGTTGATTGAAAAAAGATTTATTAACAATAAATAAATATCTAAAGCTCCATGCAGTTTAAAAGGTCCAAGAAGTGCAATCGGTTCGAAGAACCGGACTAACTTAAAATAACTAAAAAATTTGATTTGTCTGAACAGTTTCATCAGATTGATCATACCAGCAAGCCTAAAAGTCTGAAACCTAACTTGAGAACCAAGCTGTCAATTAGGTATTACTAAATTCGGCCAAAAGCTCAACTAGATTAAAAACCTGATTTACAAAAGTTTGATTTTGAAATTCTTAACTGATTATGATTAACGTCGATAGAAAAAGTATGTTTGATCCCAAGTTCCTTCATTTCATTCATGTGCTGTCTGTTTCGACTTCAGTTAGTACTATTACTTACAGTCGATTCTTTTTTACTTTTTTGTAGTACTGTTTTAAATATTGCAAAGAAAGCATCATTCTTTAGTATTGATGCTATGTTTTCGTCATTTTAGGAGCGGCATTGTAATTAATTTATAAACTTTATTAGAAAGAATTTTAGTTGAACGTTCAGAAAATTAATGAAATACTAAAAATTCTAGAGGAAACGTTAGGGAGAATTTGCTATGACTCATGATCATGAGTCTTGTGCTAACTTATATCGTAAGTATAAAGCACTTAAGAAGAACATCAGGAATTAAAAAAATTTTAAATACGATAACGTAGGATTAATATGGAATTATTGAAAATCTCAATTTTCTAGAGTTGCTAGTCGAAAAGCTGTTGTATTTTAGTAAATGTTTTTCTAGTAATGAAATTGTCTAATTAAAATAATAATAAATCGGAAGGAAAGAGCTTTAGTAGCTTTGATAGTACAGCATCCATCAACCCAAAAGTCGCGAGTTCGATCTCTGAAATCTCATGCCAGACAAATCTGGAAAAATAGGATGAGCTGCACGTTAACATTCTCTACTGGGATTGGAGTGCTTTCAGATTTGGCACAATTACATATGATAGTAGTTAAAATAAAGACGTCCAAGAGAACCGCGACCACAAGCATCAATCATAAACAGCAGCAACAATCCGAAGGTTATTGACAAGCAATGCAGCATTGTAACATTTTTTAGAAATTCTACAAAAACAAGGTCAACAGTGATGTTTTCAAAACTGAATAATTCGGTTAAAAGTGATATCAAACAGATTATCTATGTCATTATTTTATTCTGAATAGGCAAAAACTACATAATAAATTCTTTCCTGGCAGTAAAATCGTTCAATTAAGATGTCTTAGTTATTTGCCTAAATGTCTCTAGCATTTGTGATAAAAAATGTGCCCCTGGAACAAATTGGCCCGTATGATGCGTTCCATCAGACCCGAGATTGTTCACACGCAGTAGCAGCTTCCGACACGTGTAGAGTTGCTAGTGACATAAAGTTCCATTTTTAAATATAGACCCGTTTAGGATTAAGTGCTTTAGTGTACAGTTCTAGTTAAGAAATGACCGTCGTCTGTAGTAGAAGTAAGGGACTCTGCACACTGCACCACGGTCGTCGAGAAAGCTCAAATTAGAAATTGTTTTTATGTTAAACGATTTTTATTTGTTTATTTCATCTGCATATTAGCTGAAACGCTTGACATGTTAAGCTGTAAACAATAACATTTAAATGTATCAAATCTTTTTTTTATTTCTTTTTGCAACTTGTTTTATTTGACTTATATTGCAAACCGTGGTGGGTTAACACTGGGCAGGCAGGTAACAGTTTTATAATACGTATACCTGCATCGTTTATCTTTCTAAACATAAACGAATAGGACAAGGAGGCATACAGCAACACAACTAACGGGTACACGTTTATGGCTGGAATAATATAGAAAGCATGGGCTAAAGGGAAACAGAAGATTTAAAGTTTTGGTGGACTTATGCAGTCAGGATAATTCTAAACGGGTCTAAATTCAAAAATTGAACTATACTTACTTTGTTTCCGTGTTTGTTTTGTTGCCTGTTATTATTGGCCAACCTTTAGCCATTAAATATATTCATAGTTTAAGAAATTTATATTTAATGAGATTTTGAATTATTTTTGACAAAACTATTCTTTTTTTGTATATTAAAACTAAATTAGACAGTTTCTTTTTCAACTGCTGAATTATTTCTACTTTGTTATTGATTTATTAGTTTTAGCATAATACTAGCAGCCTCGTTATTACTTTTTCCTACATTGCAAAGAAGAAATGAACATACTACTAGATATAGATGAAAATAAATTTTATAAAACTGTGATAATTTTTTCATTTGCAGCTAGCAATGCAACTTAAAAGCTTCTGTTTTATTCTTATCATGCTTTACGTAATTACCAACCCCTGCTTTAATACTGGGAAAGCCAGTAGCACGCAAATTAAAGAATAAAACACAATGGTCTTTTTCAGTTCTTAAAGTCAATCATAATGTAAAAATTTTACTTTCTTAAAAAAGCTTTTTAGAAAATCAACTAGTTACATTTATATACAAAATACAACTATACTATCTGGTTTCTTTACATTATCTATTTACTTCCAGCTCTTGAGTATCTTCATCTGTAATATCACTGGTATTTTGTTCTTCAACAATACTTCTTCCTGGAAGAATATCACCCATATGCCGTGATTTCAAATGCCTTTCTAGATCTCGCCTTCGAACTAGAATTTTTCCACAAAGTTCACACCTAGAACATAACTGTTAAGTTTAAACTAATTTTATATAATGTGTAACTTACTTATATGGTGTTTCTCCCTCCGCATGAAGACGAACGTGCTTATTTAAATTGCTAGGGTCGCCAAACGGTCTTAAACAGAACTTACATTTTAACGGCTTATAACCAGTGTGTGTTCTAATGTGAATCTTAAGTCCATATTTTCTCGAGTAACATTTTCCACAATACAAACAAATATGACCTTCTTTAGATTTACCCAAAGTACTCATTAGAGTTTCTATTTGTGCTTCATCATTGAAAGCACCACCATTATTATGTAAATAATTTTGACTAAACAAATTTTGATTAAAAGTCATATTAGACCAAGACACTTGTGCGTTTGGCAAGTTGTGTAGCAAAAATGATGGTTGCGTTTGGTTTTCAGAATCAATTTTTTGAAACGGCCTAAATGCAGAGTTGCGTGTAGTTGGAGGTTCTGTGTATGGCCGATATAAAATTCTAGAGTTTTCGTCAGATAATGAACTAGTTTGACAGTTAACTAAATGGGATGGTTGAGAAACGGGCCGTTTTATTTCTAATGTCCCACTAATCGGTGTTGATAAATCCATTGCCTTTCTCTGTTGGTTTGTACAAACTTCTGGAGTAAGCTCGAAAGTAAATTCGGTAGGTTCACTGTAGTTACTAATTATATTCTTGGTATCTTCTTTTAAGAGGTTTGCTAATCTTTCCCAAAGATCTGTTATAGTTTGTTTTCCACATCCTAATGTTATATGCAGCTTCAAAGGATTTGGAGATTCGTATAAAGCCGAGCAATGTGTACATACATATTTCTTCTGTCCTAGAATTTAGAGAAGTTTATAACAAACATGATACTAAATGCATTATTGATTAAAACCTTGAATGTTAGCAGGAGTCAAAAAAACCATCTGCAGCATTGTTAGAATTTCATCAGAAAACCATAGAAGTAATTCCTGTCCTAGACTTATTGGTTTCACAGCTTGAAGAATTAGTTTTGAGGAACTGCACGTCTTACTTGAAGATGTCTGCAGCTTTAGTTGCGTATTGTAACTGTGACAATCATCGGAAAGACGTAAAGCACGAATCCAATGTATATTCTTACACCAAACTTGTTTGGAAGCATCGTTTGATTCTATGTGTCCGGTAGAATCGACATCTATCATTATCTGTAAAGCAATTAAATGTATTTAGAATTAAATAACCAACATTTCATAACTTTAATGCTGCAAAGTCATGTATAAACTAACTATATGGATTGAAGGCTCATTCTTACCAAATGTTTTGGTTTTATTTGATAATAGAAATTTAATGACGGCTACTCCTTTCTTTGATGAAAGAGTATAGTCTTGAGAAAAGATTCTTAGGTCTTCAAACACCGTTTTCTCAATCCGGTATCTTGGTAACTTAGTCATAACAGTGAGGTTAAAGATGTCAATGTAGAGCTAATGCAGCGCCTGCCTTAAGCTGTTTGGATCGATCGGTTCTTTAATATCCATTCAAAATATACCTTATTTGGTTAGTGCTTTTTTTTTTGTTAACTTTTACTCTGCATTCAAATTTGGCTGCAAATTCTATCAATGATCCAATCTGTAGAAAACATTCCATGAGAGAGGATCAAATTGATGACAACGTATGGGGCATCATTTCAAGATAATTCTTAGTGCTAAATCCAAAAATTAGAATTGGACATTCTCTTGCTTTTTCCACGTTTTCCACCCCACAAACGGTTCTTTTCCGACACTTCTATAAGACCACGGAAAAGATCCTCTTATAAAATCACTTTCGCTAAGAATATTAAACAAATTGCTTTTATCGTTTCTCGTTGCCCGTTAGCTGATGATTACATCATTACATTGATGATAACATCTACAAAGCAAAGAAACGCAGTTGCTACATCAGGTAGCATCAAAGTATCAATCTGTGCGTGATGGCATCTACTCGTTTTTGTTGATGTTTACCAGTCTATCATTAACTGTTATAGTCTGTATGACATTATATAACTTACAGATTGTCGTTTTATTCATTCTCGGTCTGTTACGTTTTCATTTGTGTCTGAGAGTGCTATGATTGAACTAATTTTAGTTTATCGAGGTTTGTAAGCTTCCTCATATTAATCAAGAAACGGCCATTGAGATGGTCTGAACAAAACTCTTCTAACAATCCAATGTTTTATAGTACCAAATTATTACATAAAAGAATTACAATTTAAAAATTTGTACTTTGGTACTTAAGATTGAACTAATGCAGTGTCTGCTTTTCATTCGATAATGCCCTCCTTCAAGTTTTGCAAAATATGTCAACTAAAACGTTTTATGTCTTATGACGTCAATAACGTCCCATCATTGTTTCCTTGTGAGAGAATCATATAGACAACAAATCAGATATTTGTTTTGCTTTGGTCGTTACCCAAAACGTGGCAATCCTCATTTTATTTTACGCATTGGACAGAAATGCACTGAAAATTAAAAATAATCAGTGCTATTAAAAACCAGTACGCTAACGAATTTTTTGGAGCCTACATGTAATTAGACTTTTTGCTTAGTTTTGGTTTCAAAAGTTTTCCTTCTACTAGAAATTCTAAATATTTTAAAGGTAAGGTTCGATCTGACCTAAAACCATAATTTAAAAACTAGATTGAGCAGATAATCAGCTTTGGATTCTAAAAGGAAAACAATTAAAACAAGTCTGTGCTAGATGTGATTACAGTTGATGTAAAGGTAAGAAATCCAAATAAAGGTTGTGACCTGTGGTAATCGTGCGCAAATATGGGTAGCTGCTATGAAAAATGAACGATTCCATGCAAAGCAGTACAACATACGTTGCTTGATCATTTTAAGAAATCTTCATATTTATTGTAAGAAATATAAAATCTTTTTCATAGCTTTGAATGGCATCCTTGACATGAGCTGAATCCCGGTCATCATCGGTTCCTTTACTCCCTTTTTTATTTAGATAGCCTGGTGGAGGTGATTTGACGATCTTGCCGTGAAACGGATGTGTCGTATTGAAGATTGATTGTAGAAGATCGCCTTGTGAATTTTTCTTCCAAATTCCCGTTT
Source organism: Ignelater luminosus (assembly GCA_011009095.1). Lineage (NCBI taxonomy): Eukaryota > Metazoa > Arthropoda > Insecta > Coleoptera > Elateridae > Ignelater > Ignelater luminosus. The sequence goes on along the minus strand of VTPC01008645.1, from coordinate 10,710 downwards.
GTTCAATTAACATTATTTGGTGAGTCTAGGAAATTTTATTTTTACATTTCTTAATTTCTTTGCCTCTCATTTTGCATTAGGCTTGGTTGGATTTTTCATTTTTTTTTACATGTATCGTATGAACACTTCGCTGGCTACATCCGTAGCGTCAATTTTCTTTCGTGTTCGTCGTCAAGCGAAGCAATTTACCAAATTTCGAATTCTGGAGGGTGCAATGTTATTTTAGAATTTCATGATATTTTAATAACTCGTAAACACACTTAATTTTTTTGTTTATTAGTTCTATCGTTGGAAGTGCTTTCCAGTTTATTTTGTACAATATTTATTTTAACACATGTGTGGTTCTTTGAAAAGAATTGTTTATCGCATTTCAGCTCTTAATTTCTTGGAAATATGTTAGCTAAAAACACTGTCTTGAGTTGAACTTGTTTTAATGTGGGTCAATTCACACTTAAGTTTTACCGGACATGGGGGTGCGTTATGTTCGTAAACGGTTCCTGTGCAATCCCGTTTTTTGATTTTGTCGTTTCGGCATTGCAGGCCGCAACAAGCAAGAACATTCCGTTATAATAAATAGGGGTGTCTGTTTCGCTATCTTTGTTTTACTCAGGGTTATTATAGTTGTGAATAACAAGAGCGTGATCTTAGGCTTAGTTTTTGAATCTCGTTTTGATGTTTTTGGGATACCTCCCTGCTTGGTTTGAAAAGAATTCCAAGCACATTTTTAGTTTTTAAAAACCAAGACGGTAAGTCAAAGAGTGTTCATTGCTACCAGGGCATTTTACTAATGCATACCCACAGAGTGTTTTCTGGTGCTGAACCACACCAGCGAATGCGATGACCTTGATTTGGTTCCTAGCCCCCTTATGGTTTTTTAACATCTTAAAGCTATAAGTGAGGTTTTTCTAATTTTATTATTGAGTTCTAATCCAATCTGTGATGGGTTAGTTTGTGAATCCTTCCTTTTCCGACGTTTGAGCTGCTGCGAGCACACTTTAGTCTGCACGGGCATAAGTCCTTTTTTCCTGCTTTTGCTCGTGACAAGAGAACTAGGAATTAACTTCTGGTCTTCATATCGCAACCTCTTTGTTTCTGCTCATATAGTTTTGTGACAACGTTTTAGACACCATTCTGTTATCTAGCTTGCTTGAAAAGACAGAGATTTTGCTTGCTTGAAAGCGCTGAGCTAATTGATTTGGTTCTTGTTGCCAATGTGCGTGAATGAGATAACTGTAGGTCTTGCTGAAACAAACTTTTTGTGTACAGAAAGATCTCGCTTTAAATAACCTCTGGTTGCGGTGTGTGAAATTTTTTGGTTAAATAACTTTATTAATATTAAGATTTTTCTTAATCAAAAACAAACCGAACTAGCTTTAGATTATATTATCTATTACTTTAATTATACTTAAACATTTAAATGTGCAGGGTTTTGGGACTATTCGTGTTGATGTTTATAAGGTTTACGTGTTTTTATTAACTCTGCAGTCTCTTGACGGCCTAAGGCCGTTAATTTCAGTTCTGGGTGGAATCGAAGTAGGTCTTGTTATTATAAAATAAAGCCTTAGGAACAAAATATAACAGAAGCAGATCTATAAAACAGAATTTTATCCAATCATCCGGGTACCGATGATTCTGTTTCGTTTATTTCTAACATCTTCGTGTTCTCAGCAGCGGATCATGGATCGAAATGATGGGATTTTGGTAGCTGGTAGTGGAAAATTAAACGCTTTCATGGTTTATTTTGAAGCATGAACCAAACCAAAAGACATCGATTCTTTTTTTCCTCAACAAGTGCGATGTATTAAGTTAAAAATGGTTAATCGTACGGAAATGAAACTGTATATGTACCATAAACGGTGTAGCCTGTAATATCGACAGGGTTGAGTACGAGAGATTGTCGATTATATTCTGTGCATTTAAAACTTTACCTGGCCCTGCTCATATATTAACAGGACAATCAATTATTACCTACAAAAAAGTTCCTATTACTACGCATCTCGAAAAA
>VTPC01008644.1:0-19990 GCA_011009095.1 Ignelater luminosus | reverse complement strand
TTATAATGTGTGAAGCAATTCTTCTAGTACAGCATTTTAGAATATCTGCAAGGTATTTCGCTAGGTTGTAGGTTAGAGATTGTGTTTACGATCGGCCAAAGAGGAATGTCGGCTTTGTATTATACTTTTAAAAGACCATACAACCTAGGTGGCTTGGATCCACGCGATTTGCTGGCGTTGAACGGTTTGGGGTATGCTTAGCAACTTGATTAGCTAAGTAATGTTTCGTTCGAATACCGTATGAACTTGTAAACGTGAGTTCACTTTCTTCACATTCTGTGATCTATCTTAGATGACAGTGGCATTATCATGTTAGCAAGAAGTATGATGATGTCCGGATGTGTTATGAGATTCCGTAAGGCACTTGTTTTCTTCTTGGGTGCATTGGTTTTGTCAAGCAAAAACACTTGGCTGACTAGTTCTGCGTTCTCATTTACAAGTTTTAGTAAAGATGATTCCACTGCACTCACGATGTCTTCTACGCGTATCTTCTTACGTTCCACAGGATGCGACGACAAATTGGCAACTGTTTTTTCGTTTGTTGTACGATACGGCTTTTTCCTGGACGTCAGTTGGTCGAATTTTCTGATGTGAGCTCCAAGGTTCTCTGACCTTGTCGAAATGGAACTAATTGTTCGATGATAAAGTATTGGCCAAGAGTAGATGGAGTTCCTAGTTCTTGCTTGCTCATACTTTTTTTCCAGTTGTCTTATTTGATTTTCATAATATTCCTTTTTAATTTGCTCTTGTTTTTGGCTTTTTCTTTATCGTACATCTATTCATTTCTTTATCATGTCTCTCCGTTTCTTTATTTGTTCTCGACGTTTTTCATCAAACTATTGATTGTCCTTTACTGTTTCTTTTTTTCCCAGAGTCTTTAAGGTCTTACCTTCGACGTTTGTTGCAATTTCCTAATCCAGCACTGATGGGGGTCTTGTAACGCTAAATCTATTCTCAAATTCCAAAGTTGATACTGTCTTTCGGTTTTTATGTTTCTTAGTTTCTTTAGATATGATTTTTCTTTTGGGGATGTCCTTAGTACACAGTCTTGCAGGTGGAAGTAGTCATGTTCTTCAATGTTGAGAATTCGATAAGATTTTCTTCATTATTGTTGATGGAGTTATCGCTCAGATACCTATTTTCCAGTTTATTAATCCTTCTATCAGGTGTTGCATTACTCCTACCTATTACAAACTCCTAATTGTAACCTGCTCTTCGTCGCATGTTTCATCATTTCTTTTTGGTCCTGCATCCCAGGCATTTGTAAATTGTGTAATAAACCACGTGTTTTTGCAAGATGAAGTTGTTAACCTCACGGCTAAGGTTTCTGGCTCAAGCGTTCTCAAGAAAAAAACTTGGAAAATTTATAGAAGTCTCAGAAGAATAGCTCAAGACTTGAGTTTCTGAATTTTAATTTAAAAAATAATTAAACGTCCTCTACTGCTAAAGTTGGATAGAACTACAAAGTAAAAATCATACGCTTCTGGTTTCTGGTTTAAACGGTCTAGATATTTCAGTTTCAGTATCAATATAGAAACAAATGAGTCTGATGAAGTGTGGAAACATTTTGGAAGGAGTAACGATGACGAAACTAGCCAGTTTCTGGAATTGTCTTGAATCTCAAGAATTCTAGGGAAACGAGAAAAATTACCCTTTAATCCCGAAAACCAAAAAGTGACCAAGACTCAGAAATCTTGATATTAATTCTAAAAGGTAGGTGTTTAGAATTACATAAATTGATATCAAACCTCTTTAAATAAATACCAAGAACAAACCAGTGAAATTTAATTTTATTCAAAGCGACAGATAAGCCTGATATGACTTTTTAAATCAATTGAAATCTCTAAACAAATATAATAGGTCACCAAGGCATTTAAAGATTTGGACATTTCATTGGGAGGAAAGCAGATTTCAATAAACATTAGTAAGACTTTTATTGCTTTTGGGTTGTTGCAAGAATTATACCAACTTTAAAGCACTTTGAAATGAACCAGAACGAAAAGAAATTCAGCAAAATTTACCTTTGTTTGATAGCTACCAAATATCTTAACGACGTGTTCTTTAATCAAATTACAGCATAAAAACAATAATATCTCTACCAAACGTTGCATGGTTATTATCAAATACGAGGGTTGCTATTTATATTTCTGGCCTTGGCAACACTGACTGTTTCCAGGCGTCAGCTGACATTTCCGGTGTAAACTTTACATTGTTGAACATAACCTCAACTACAACATTTTGTCATTTGAGTGCGATTAGTGTTGTTTGCAGTTAATTGAAAAGTGCATTCTCTAGTAAAAAATGGAATTGACCCGTGAACACTTTCGTGCAATTATTTTTAATAACTTTCGACGTGGATTATCACGACAAGAGTGCATTAATGAACTTAATACATTATATAGCGATGAAGCTCCATCCTACAGCACTGTAAAAAACTGGTATAATGAATTCAAACGTGGCCAATGTTCACTCCTGGACGAAATCCGTGAAGGCCGTCCAAAATCTGCCGTTGTGCCTGAAAACATCAATGCTGTGCGTGAACTGATTAAACAAGATCGTCTTGTGACATACCGTGAGACTGAGGCATCTTTGGACATTAGTATGACTAGCATCAACAAGATATTACATGATCATTTGGCCGTAAATAAAATTTGTTCCCGTTGGATCCCGCATAACCTGACCAATGCTCAAAAGAAGGCTCGCGTCGACTTGTGCATTGAAATGTTGAAAAAATTTGCGAAAGGTGCATCAAAGGCTGTGTATAACATCTGCACAGGTGACGAATCACGGATCTACGCATATGACCCCGAAACAAAACAGCAATCAACTGTGTGGGTCTTTCAAGACGAGCCAAATCCAACAAAAGTTGTTCGCGGAAGAAGCACATCGAAGCAAATGGTTGCCTGTTTCTTTGGCATTACCGGTCATGTGGCAACAGTGGAGTTAGAGCAACGTAAGACGGTCAACTCTGAATGGTACACAACCATTTGTTTGCCAGAAGTCATTGGAGAAATTCGGAAAACTTCAAAGAAGAGGCGAATCATTCTTCATCATGACAATGCAAGCTCTCACACCGCTGCTCAAACAATTGAATATTTAACCAGCCAGAGGGTCGAGTTGATGAGCCATCCACTATATAGCCCTGATTTGGCACCCAATGACTTCTTTTTATTCCCGTACATCAAAAACAAACTGCGTGGTCAACGATTTTCAACACCAGAAGGAGCCGTTTGTTGTTTCAAAACGCATATTTTGGAGCTGCCTCAAACAGAGTGGGAAAAGTGCTTCGAAAATTGGTTCAAACGCATGGAAAACTGTATCAATCTCAATGGAGAATATTTTGAAAAACAATAAAACTAGTTTCGATCATAAATACTTGTTTGTTCATTGTTAGGCCAGAAATATAAATAGCAACCCTCGTATTAAGTTTGAGCACACATTCTTTGAGTCAGATTCATCAATCGTACTCTATTAGATCAATAGCTACTACACAGTTTAAAGAGTCGGAGGCCAAAAGTGTCACAGAAGTTTAATGAAAAAAAAAACAAACTGTTCGGCTATAATTGTAAACTTATAATCACAAGATTGGTCACCACAGCAGTTACAAGAAGAATCTCTGTGATAAAATGACCAATATGGTTTAACCTGCGATCGCAGATTTCTAATTTTTTTACCAAAAAATCATAAAGTAACTAAGCAAATACAATAAATTGTTACATGCCAAATTAGTAAATGTTTACATTTTTGGTCAATAACTGCAAGAGGTGTAGTAAAAACAATTATTCAAAATGTGTTAAGGTTTGACTAATTACTTCAAAACTTTTTTCCCTTAGAGTCAATCCCTCTCAACTGTTCTCCAACACCAGGCTTTATTTTGGGGATCATTCCAGGCCAAGGTGCTTAGCTTGAGTGGAAAGGGTTTTGTAAAATCTGCTGTATAATTTGTGACAAGTTTATACCAGAAACCTTTCTAGGAAGATTTGTTGATCGAAAAGGTAAGTGTACCAGCATCTACTGCTTCAAAAATTCCTGACGCTTCATTTTGAAGGCTCACAGTGCGGAGATAACAAAGCTAAGTTTTATGAAGAGTTTTACAGTTTATCAATAAAATATTTGTGCTTAAAATATATAATTCTCAGTTTTCTGTGTTAATTTGCTTTCCTGTATAGCAAGCAGTAAAGATTTTTTAAATATCCCTCTTTTCATTTCAGGGATGCCCTGCATAATAAACGTAAATCAGTTTTTTCTTTAGAACGGATGTGCAAGATAAACAAATTCTAATTTTTTTTTTAAATCTAATGGCACAGAAGATTTAGAGCTTCCTTTTTTGAATAGATTAAGCTCTTAACAAATAGTACTTTACTTTTTCAGAAAATGCACATGAAATTACAAAATATTGATTTAGAGGCTCTCCATTAAAAGTTATTAAGTCCAAAATCACATTAATTACAAGCGTTTTTTCCATACCAACATTTTCCTTAGCTAGAGTTCATTAAGAGCCAAATCAGGCACGTCCTTCATCTGCAACAGAAATTAACTGTCCTTTTAACCGAAACTGTCAACCTGCTTGTAAATAACAAAAATACTGAAAGAAAACAAAACAGAAACTTCAATGGTATGAAAAAACTTTTAATGGAAACTTTTTGAATCGCACAGCAAGAAAGTTAACCGTGAGTAATTCTTAATCATTAATTAAGGAATTTTAATTTGTTTTTGTGTTGTTTCAGGTATATCGAATATTGCAATTGTTATGATTTATCAACTTGTCAGTGAATTCCAGTTTTTCAAGCTCTCCTTACTTGTCAGTTCGTACGAAGCGTTAATTGTCGTAATCATTTTGGTTTTGAGATTCTACTAAAAAAATCGATTCATTACTGCCTAAAGAAGGTATCCAAGAAGAGATCTTTTGCCTTTTACATGCTACAGTTCAAACAATTTCCTTTTTCTAAAGAAAGTTAGATGTATTGCAACATATTTCTAGAACTTTGAATTTTATTGTAAAAATTCTTTCATGAAAATTAATTTATTATTCCACATTAGATTTAATTATTACTCTTTTTAAGACTATAGCAAAATTAAATACTTTTGATTTATAGGTGCATATAAGTACGAGTATAAATGGAATTTCCCATGTCATTCTCGCAGATATAAAAAATGTACTGCCTTACTCAAAATCGTACAGTTCATTTTGTATGGTCTGCGATACCACAGTGCGTTTTAACTCCCTAAGAGAATAGGCTGCAGACCCTCATAAATTACAAAAAATGACTGACAAGTAGGAAAATAAATATTGGAAGACAATAGAAGCCGTAAACAATGAAAAGACGACGAATTAAGCTTGTAAGAGTAGCTTGGTGTCTAAAGCGCAAGACACTGATGATACAAGTAGCAACACAAATTAATTGTCTTCACATTTGATACGTCAGAGTAAGCCCAAAATACATAATTAGGTATATGACGTGAAACTTTGAATTTTGATAGTAACTTGAACTTTAATTATCGAGTTCGTGGACTCAGAGAGGAAATTGTTTATATTAAGTAACATTATATTACTTTTTTCATTGGTCGAGAATTTTTGTGCCATAGCTTTAATTAGGCAACCTTGGAAAAATATTGTTTGCAGTGTTACACCTTATTCCTATCCGGTGTGATGACAGTGTTTAGAGTTTCTTACGGAAGTGACGCTGCAGCACTGAAACACTAAACTAACCACCTTCATTTATTTTAGAGAAACCAAAACAGCAGAATAATCTTCTGCTGTTCATACAGTAAATACGATTCACTACGACTCTACCTTTAGATGAAAGAAAAAAGCTTGTATGATTTCAAGATGGCTTGCCTAAAACAGGCTTCAAGATCATTCTGGAAATGGATTGGAGAACAACTTCAAAAGTGGCTACACATAAATGAATAAAGTAGATGAGTTATTTTTACTTCTTTGCAAAATACAGTAGCAAAAGGAATCTTTTTGATTCATTTGGAAAGTACGAGGGTGGTCTGAAAAGTTTCCGACCTCAACGTGAAGATGGCAGCACTTGTAAATAAAAGCTACTGAATTTTGTTGTTCATCCGTTGACAGTTACTCACCAAAGCTTCAGCCATTTTGGACGCGCAGTTTTTATGTAACAGTCGTTTGAGTGAGTTGATGTGAAATTAGCAAAAATCAAAAAGATAGCAAATTTGTGTAGCAAGCTATAATTAATTCCCTAAGTAAAAAGTTTAAGTCTGAAGAAGTAAAAGGTATAAAGATATGCAATAAAACTTTGGTTGATGATCAAGAAATAGTTAACGAATGTAATTCCTACTACATAAATGTTGCAAAAAATCGGCTAAAAGCATTACTTCTAATTTTTAATCGTTGCGGAATGCGCTTCCTCCATTTAAAAAGTACCGTTTCTTTACCCAATACTGCAGTGCTAAGATTAAAAATGATATCTCCACTTTTTTATAAAATGGAGTTACGGTCATAGAGGTTATCTCTGGTCTATTGCCTTTCTATTTTGCTAACTTTAAAGTAGTAAATTAACGAATTAATAAAGGCTATGAACTTTATAAAAAGTTGTATTTCGCAAAAGAGTTCAAAACACAAAACTTAAAAGTTTATTCCATTATCCTTATTAATAAAGTGGTAAAAAAGTTGGTTGGGCATAGTTGTATGTAAAGTCCCTGCGTTATTATAAACTCAATTTAGGAAGTTACTAGCGGGGTGATGTAACATACGACAACAGGAAATAAACTCTAAAAAGTGGATGACAGCTTGCATGTGAATTAAGAAAGAAAAACGTACCCAAGGGAAGATTAGAATAATTATTGCAGAACGCGTAGCACCGAAAGGGGTCAAGGTTCAGACAAGCCGATCCGGCCGAGGCCGCCTATCGAGGATACGAATAGCTGCTAAAAGAAAATTATTAAAATAAAGTACAGAATGACTGAAAACATGGATCAAGCAAGCAGAAATACTAACTAAGCCAAACAAAATTGAAAACTCTAGGGAAAGAATGGAACAAAAGATAGAAGTACTACAAAAAGAATTAACAGAAACAAAAAAAAATATGGAGATAAAGGAAAGACTTAAAAAAGCAGAAGAACAAATAGAAAACCAAGATGAAAGAATTAAAGCACTTGAAAGAGAAACAGGAAAACGGAATGTAGTTTTTTACGGAATCCTAGAAAACAAGAGCGAAACGGAAAGCAACCTAAAAGAGAGAATTAAAGAAGTAATTAATAAAACGGGGACACAAATGGACATATAGTCCGAAATACAACAAGCCTACAGACTAGAAGAAAAAGCTGCGGTGTTAAGAAGTGACAGACTCATCTTAATTGAATTTACATCACCTCAAAAGAGAATAGAAGTCATCAGAAAAGCAAAACATGTGAAAGGATCAAAAATATGGATTTCAGAAAATTACTTAAAGCCCGTACAAGAAGCAAAGAGACAACTGCTACCATATTTAAAAACAGCAAGAGAAGAGGGACACAAGGCTAAAATTATCCACGACAAATCTAGTGATAAATGATAAAACATAGAAAAAAAGACCTAGGAATTGACAATAATGACCAAGCGCAAAGCAAAAACAAAAACAAAGGAAGAACAACAAGTCAATGGACCTCGGGAAGATAAGGAGGAAGAGGACAAAAGGGAAAGATCAGAAGAACAACACAAATTCGACGCAGTGACTACATTCAATTATCTGGAAATAACAATAGGAAAGAATGGGAAAGACAGAGTGGGAGAAAGAATTATAAAAGAAACTGAAGCACTATGAAGAAACGGACTACTACTGAATAGCAAAATGTTATGTAAAAAGACCAAAATAAAAATGTCATCCTGGATATTAGAAGTCGAAAAGATTTTCCTTCTAACTTTGTCTGATGAAGAATGAATTGTGGATGGTGCCTTAGCTCGAGCCACAAGCTTGACAAAGATATCTGTGTCATTAGCTGCTGCAGAGACTCTAGCTGCAGAGCCCCATCAACAATAACTGTGTTGGCATTTCTTGTACACTGGTAAACTCTTAGCAAGCTTTTTCTGAGCAGTTACATTTCTTTATTCTTATTATTTCGAAGAAAGCCTGACTGCGACTACACAGAGACGATTTTATTACTAACGCGAACGTTTGGCGTTAGTTTTCCATAAGATTTTTGCATTCTTTCTACTTCTTAGTAGAGAGTAGTATATAACCGTCAAATATGACACGTGCGTTGTGGAAGAAGTGTCGAATAACTGAAGGACTGATACATTTGACTATACATAGTCGATCGGGTTACTCAACTCCATATAAAAGGTATTCTCGGTTGACAACTACCCTATTAAAATATCATCAACAAGTGAAGTCGGTCTTAGAACCAACTCAAACCGCAGATATTTCACCAGGTCTGATGTCTCTTTTATAATGCAGGTAATGCCTATAAATATTGCCAAATGTTTATAGACAGGATTTTCTCTTGCAGCTTAATACCCGTGGTTATACTAGTCAAAAGTTTTACGAGGGTGGTCTGAAAAGTTTCCGACCTCAACGTGAAGATGGCAGCACTCGTAAATAAAAGTTACTGAATTTCGTTGTTCATCTGTTGACAGTTACTCACCAAAGTTTCAGCCATTTTGGACGCGCAGTTTTTATGTAACAGTCGTTTGAGTGAGTTGATGTGAGTTTTTTTGTGAAAAATGGACGAAATCGAGTATCGAGCTGTTATTAAATATTTGTTTCTGAGAGGCAATACGCCTTCGCAAATAAAAGATGAGTTGGATTCTGTGTATGGGGACTCTGCACCATCATTTACCACAGTGAAATTTTGGGCTGCTGAATTTAAACGTGGCCGTAAAAGCTTGGGAGACGATGAACGTTCGGGACGTCCAAAAACTGCAACTACCGACAAAAACATCGCCAAAGTTCAAAAAATGGTGCTAGACGACCGCCGAATTAAAGTGAGAGAGATAGCAGAGGTTATGAACATGTCAAAAGAACGTGTTTGTCACATATTAAATCAACATTTTGGCATGAGAAAGCTGTCCGCGCGTTGGGTGCCGCGTTTGCTGACGTTAGACCAAAAACGTGTTCGAATGAATATTTCCAACGCTCTTTTGGCGCAGTTTAGGCGAAATAAATCCGAGTTTTGGCGCCGATGAATTACTGTAGATGAAACTTGGGTACACCATTATACGCCCGAAACAAAAATACAGTCCAAACAGTGGATTGCAAAGGGGGAACCTGCTCCAAAAAAAGCAAAAACTGTTTTTTCGGCTGGGAAAGTGATGGCGACTGTTTTTTGGGATAGTCATGGAGTTATTTTAATGGATTATCTTCAAAAAGGAAAAACAATTACAGGAGCATGTTATGCATCATCACTTGACAAGCTGAAGGCAGAACTTGCGAAAGAACGGCCACAATTGCAGAAAAAGAAAATCCTGTTTCACCAAGACAACGCACCGTCTCACACCTCAGCGGTTGCCATGGCATAAATCCACGAATTACGGTTTGAACTGCTTGACCATCCGCCTTACTCACCAGATCTAGCCCCAAGCGACTTCTTTTTGTTCCCTCATCTAAAAATTGCGCTCGGAGGACAAAGATTTTCGTCAAATGAAGAGGCAATCACCTTCGTGAACAATTATTTTGCAGAGAAAAATGCCGAGTACTATTTGGGCGGGTTACAGAGATGGGAGCATCGCTGGGAGAAGTGTGTAGAATTACAAGGAGACTATGTTGAAAAATAAAAAAAAATTTTTAGAAAAAATGTCTTGTATCTTTGTTAGGTCGGAAACTTTTCAGACCACCCTCGTAAATGAATGTATATGTATACTATACGAGACGTATAAAAAACTGTTAGTGTTGTTAAGACAAATCAAACCTTTTTGTTTCAATATTGCTCCAAGTCAACGAGTGAGGTTTTTTATTACATGTCTTTCATCTTCTTTGCCAACTAAAGAAACTAATGATCGTGAAGTTGTATTCTCATCATGCCTTTCTCAAACTACTAATTCATGAAACAATGAATAGTTGCACTCATACGCAAATAAATTAATACAAAAAGTAGAACTGTAAATCACAGTTGCAACTGGATTTATTCTGTAGAAACTCTTGTTAGAAATCCATCAAACTAATTTAAAACTTTTTTATGTTAGAAAATTAATGTAATGCTTTAAAAGAAAAAATATCACACAATGGAACTCAGGAAATTAAATCTATCAATACATACTGGACCATCATTTTGAATATTATGATAATGATACAAAAAACAAAAAAGAACAAACACTAGTGTAAATTGTTTTTCAAGCTGCCTTGAAATAAGTGTTTCTAAAAAAAATACCTCAGTTACGTTTGTGTTTTACGCTTAACAATGTTAAAGGTTCTCGTTATAGTTTGTGTAAATATTATTCTTGTCGGTGCAAAATCAGCTGAGAAGGCAAACAATCTAACAAAAAGTGATGATAAAATGGTCTTAATTGCAAAGGTACCTACATTTTAGAGGTTTTAAATAATTTTTATTCTTATTTAATTTAACAGTTTCATCAAAATGACTACAAACTGAACTTCGAGAGGATCGATTTGGTTTATTTTAGGAAACAATACCTTCAACACTTTAATATTGTTACATTCAAATATAACCGTACGTCTGCTGTCATCAATGCTACTTGGACATTTCACGTTGATGTTGGATACGATCATAATGTGAGAGTTTGTTATTTCGCATGTAAAATGACGGTAAAAAATATTCTTTTTTCAATTTACAGGTTATTGTCCAGGCTTATAGGTTTGCTAGCAATGAATACCGATTGTTTCCAATACGTTTACAGCTAAATGTTTGCGACGCAATTAAGGGAAATGTTATAGGCCTTGGAAATGTTATTCACTGCGGTAATTGTACAGGATGTCCTTTTTCTAAAGTGAGAATTAACATATTGCGTCTTTCGTAATTTATACTATATCTGAATATTTTGTACGTAGGATTCTCAATATTGCAATATTAAATTACTATTGATAAAACTACTTTAGTGTTCCATTTTGGCAAACCAAAGCAACTAAAAGATTAATTTTCAGAATGAACGTTTGAGAGTGTGCAATTGGTCACCAGATGAAGCCTATTTCCCTCCATTAGTGCCCAATGGTAAATACATGATGGATATGCAAGGGCTCTTTCGTACATCAGAAATGTATCTTGCGCGCATATATTTCACTATATACCGTCCAATATAAAAATATATTATTACATTATCATTATTACTATTAGGTGCTTTTAAAAATTAAAATAAATATGTATGTACGTTAAAAATTGTATCACACAAAGTGCTTTATTATTATTACTGACATTAAAAGTCGTTTAGTCTTTTACATATTTTAAAAATTGCTAAGCCATATATTCTTTACATATTTGAAATTCTAATATTTAATATTTAAAACTGTTGGCGAATTTTGCAGCTTTCATAGTGTTTTGAAGTCTGATAGCTAGTAGCTTCTAGTGTTTAAAAATGAAAGTAGGAGCTACTACACTTTTTCTGTTAAATTGATTTGTTTAATCGTTTAATAATGTTGTTTTTATAACTTATTTTAAATTAATTTTTCTAATTAATTAAAAATTTGTAATGTGAATAAAGAGACTATTAATAATAATTTAATAAGTATTTGGAGTAACAACTCGATAAACCAATATTAATATTATTGCTTTTATTTTAACTATTATCGAATGAACAAACTTCAGAAGAAGTTTGTTTGTTATGTATTGCTGAGATCGCAGCCTCACAATCTCATTAAAGTAGTAGTAATGGCTTAATACCGGCAATACATTTGTTGAGTAAAAACCAAGTGAATGATTAATACTGTTTTATTACGTTCCAAATTTTTCTTTTTATACAATATTTACATGCTGACATTAATAACAAATTACAAACTAGGCAACACAGAAAAATAACAAATATGCAAGTAACAATTAAAATATATACAATTCTGCAACTTTGGTTTTACAATTAGTTTATCTTTTTACTGACCTAGACTTTTCTTTATTTATTATTTAATACGTTTATAGTACAACATAGTAAATTTATCTACTCGTTTTATATAAGTCGATACCTTTTGATTGTAGAAGTGCTGACTGGTACATTCATGTACAATGAAGTGTGACGCACTTTTTTTAATATGTTGCAAATGACCTTGCAAGTTTCTTTATTGAAAATAATTTATGTTGAAATATTAGATTTGATTTAATTTTATGAAAATTGAAATTATGTTTTTAAATGGAAATAATCTGTTTAATCCAAGATTAAACATCGAACAATTTATTCATCTTTAGAAACAATTATCCTGTTCACTATTAAATAAATGCTTGGCTTATAAACAACTTTAACAACATATTTTCGATAAATTATTATTTTTATTGATATACGTTTACGATATCGATTGACATTTACATTAACTTTTTGTTAGCATCAACTAAGTATTTAAGATTATTTTCTATTTCTATGTTTAGTAGAAAGTTGGAAGATTTCTGTAATACATGTAAGTAACGCTTAAGGGTGCTTTTAACAAGACGGAAAAGGCTACAATTTATGAAGCTCTGTGAACCAGAAGAGTGATTCATATACTGCACAATGGGTCAAAGCTAGCTAAAGTTCTGATTATCACTAATTAATAAAAATCTACAAATTAATAATGTCTATTTTATCAAAATTAAAAGATAAATACCCGTACATACTTAGCTTTAACGTATTTAATATAATAATAATAATAATAATCGTCCTTATTGAAAAAAAAAGATACAAACCGTTAGCATGTACAGATACATGAATATCTATAGCCTCCTGGCAAAATCTAGCCACTGGCTACTCTATTTAACCAAGCGACTACACAAAACATATAAAGATAGCACATAAAGATTAACTAAATTTAATTTGTTTTAATTTAGGTAGTTAGACATACGCATTGTGGTTATTACAGACTCAGAAAATAATTTTATTTTTATTTTATTTAGATCAAGGTTTTTTATATAAGAGTGAATCGAGCTATATACTGAGACAGCATTATAAGTAAATCCTCTGCGAAACAAGACTATTGAATGCTGCGGTATTCTAAGCATACCTTTATTACGAATATTTGCAGAATGAACTTGAGACCTGATGACTAATCTATCAGAAAGGCTAGCAGATGGCTGCATGGAAGTTAATAGTGCATGTGTATATGAGCCCAACTAGTATTTCCAACAATTTTCTATTTTAGCCATTTGAGCTCGCTAATGCTATTAGATACATGATCGTATTTTCGTAGATTGCAGATGAATCGACAACACCAGTTTTGAACCTTCTGTATGCGATTTTTATCATACATTTCTAAGCAAGGACCATAGATAAAACTGCAGTAATTAAAGTGCGATAAGACTAAAGATTCTGTAAGCATTTTCTTTTGAGCAGAGTTTAAAATATCACGATTTGCGTATAGTAATTTTAACGAGGTATAGGTTTTTTGCAATAGTTTTGTAACATGTAGCCTAAAATGTAGCTTAGTGTCTAATATAATACCGAGATTTCTTGCAGAGTCGACTACTGGTAACAGTTTGTTATCTATATTTATGTTGAGACTTAAATCTGGCGCTTCAATTTTTTTTTTGTTACCAAACACTAATAGTTTTGATTATCTCGTGTTCAGTTTCAATTTGTGTTGCATTGAAGGGTGTCTAATAAGAGTAAGGTCACTGTTAATGTCTTCGTAAGCTTGAGTTCTATCAGAAAAGTTAAATGATTTATATATTTGTGTGTCATCAGCATACGCCTGAACATTACAATGCGTCAAAAAGTTTAAAATATCAGAAGTATATATAATAAATAACAGAGGCCCTAGAATAGTCCCTTGAAGAACACCGGATGTTAATGAATATGATTATGACAGTTGCTCATTAATTTCAATTATTAAACTCCTGTTGGATAGCTAGGACTTTATTAAGTTAACTGCAGTATTGACGAACCCGTCGTGCTGAAGTTCTGCACACAGAAGATTATGACTTATTGTATCAAAAGCTTTAGAGAAACTGAGCAGTACGAGAATGGTTATCATGTGCCTATCGGTTGCGCTTATAATATCATCCGTAACAGTGGCGAGAGAATCGGCAGCATTACGACCCCTTCTAAAACCGGATTGACATACCGATAGCATATTGTTGTTGTTAGAAAAGGCATACATTTGTGTATATAGTACTGTTAGCTAAGGGGCCCTAGGCTTAGTGATCCGTGCCTCCTTAACAGGTGCATGTTTATCAAAAACAGCTAAGATAAAGGCCATGAAAATGGATGCCATGGCTCAGACTGTAGATCTGATGAAAATAGATTGTAATTAAAGCTACGAAAACATCTAAATTTGACAATTTTAGGTTTAAATTTGTTTCTCTATTTTCTAATCACAGAAAACTGCTCTATGATCAGAAATTTCATTAGCTTCGATTGTACCTGAATTACTAATAACTAAATTACCGCTAACCAAAATAGGGTCTATAAGGGTGCTGGACGTATTTGTTATTCGAGTAGGTTCATTTAGTATTTGTGTTAGATCGTATGAGTTAAAGCATGTATTTACTGGATTTTCAACATTAAACAAATTTACATTGAGATCGCCCAAACAAATAAAGTGGTCAACTGTGGGTGTAATGATAGACAACATCTCGTCCAAATTATTTATAAATGTTAGCGTTTGTGATTTTGAAAGACAGATGAAGAGTGAGGGAAAACAAATAAATAGAGACAATAGAAAAATAAATAGAGAATTTAAGTTCAGTTTAATTAATAAAAGAGCTATATTAATGAATTGAATTCTTTGAGTTTATTGAGAGTCTTAATAATATTTTCATATTTAACAATTCAGAAGTGGGATAGATCTACATAGTTTTTAACGTTTCAAGAGATTCGGTAAGTACAAATTGAAGAATTTGAGATAAGTTGTATTTAATTTTTTTTTGCTTATTGTATTTTGCTACTCATTAACAATGACAAACGAGTCCCAACGTTTACTTGGAGACTTGGGTGATAATGTAAATAGTAATGCTAGTAGATGCAGTGGCGACAATAACTGAATCCGGGAAATTATAGGTACTTTCAACAGAATGACAGATTTATTAGCATTACAGATGAATGTCAATAATTCACGTGTTACTCCTCAGATTCTATCCAATATTTTTAATTCTGATGGCGATCGGTATAGAAGCAGACCTTTAGAGTGGTTGAATACTGTAAATACCAGGGCTCAGTTGCAAAATTTGGCGGCATCAACAAAGTTAATTGTGGCACAATCTCATTTACGAGGACCAGCCAGGGATTGTTTCATGATTTTCTCAGAAGAAATTCAATCATGAGAGGATTTTGAAAACAAGTTTAAAAAAACTTTTATACAATGTACAAGCAGAGCTGATCTTTGGGAATCGATGAAATCTAGAAAACAAAAACCAAATGAATCAATTGTGCAAGCAGTTGGAACTAAGTGTGAAGGAAACCAAAATGGAAATATTAAAAGGATTGTTGAGAGCGGATTTAGTAAATAGTTTATTTGTGAAAGAACATGCATGTATTGGCAGCTTATGGTGTGATCTTTTGTTGTTGTACGATATGGGAAATGCGACTGAAAGGAAAAGAAATGATGTTTACAAGAATGAAGGGAAGATTTCGTTGAGAAGACCTAGCCGAGAGACCGAAGAAAAGACTAATGTTAAAGGTAGTAATAGTAAAAGTATAGATGAATTAAAGAATATTACATGCTACAAGTGTTTTTCCAAGGGCCATTATGCATCCTCGTATGGGAGTCCTGTTATATGTAATTATTGTAAAGATGAAGGACACATAAAACGCAGTTGCCCTAAATTGAAGAAAAAGGGTATCATTCATGTAGAAGCAGATAGATCTAATTCTTTAGAAAAATTTTAAAAAATAGTGAAAGTTAACGACGATTTAATTTTGTCATCAATGGTAGATACAGGAAGCTCAGTGTGCACCATAAAAGAATCTATAACACAAAGAGAAAAAATGAATTTAGAACGGGAATGTATAGATCTTATTGGTTTTGGTGGTAGTGATAAGATGATTCGTACTTTAGGAAGTGTCCAGGTGAAACTTGAAATAGATGGAGTATATATGAATGATTTAATTTTACATGTAGTCCCAGATGGAAGACCGAAAGTGGATGTTTCAGTGGGTAGATCTTTTACAGAGCGTCCAAAAATAGCTTACATGCCAGTGGATGATAAATTTGTCATAAATTGGAAAGAGAACATTTTTACCAACGAATCAGAAATAAAGTTAAGTAAAACCCCAATAATTGTTAAGAATTCGCAAAGAATAGGTCCAAAGGAAATAAACCTAATTGAAACAGCAATAGATGGAGAAAACGTTTTAGTCCCGGTTACAAATTTTGCATCAGAAGTAAAATACATCAAGAAAACACAAATTTAGGAAAAATTTTAAATGTATGTGTGAAGAAATTATCTGAGGAATTGAAAGAAAAAGAGCCTATTGTAGATGAAATGATAAAACTGATGAAGACGTTAACCTCGAGATAAAAAAGAAATTAGTAAATTTATGTAATCAATTTCGAGATTGCTTTGCCTTGAATTTTTTTTGAATTAGGTTGTACAAATCTCATGACAGTAGATATAGAAGACAATAACGTTCCTGTTAATAAGAAACCCTACCGGGCAAGTGTTCAGGAGAGAAAAACTATATCAGAAATTATACAAGAATGGAAAGCTCATGGCATAGTTAGTGAAACGACTTCTTCTTATGCAACACCAGTCTTATTGATAGACAAGAAAGATGTAACAGCACGTCTTGTGGGTGATTACCGGTTTTTGAATCAACAAACTGTTAAAAAGACGTTTCCAATTCCGAATGTAGATGAACAATTCGAGTCACTATCTGGAGTAACATTATTTTCTAGCCTGGACTTAACTCATGGTTATCTGCAGATTCCTCTAAGTGAAAGTGCTAAACCTAAAACTGCTTTTATTATTTCGGATGAGACGGGCCAGTTTAATCGAATGGTGTTTGGACTAGTTAATGCTCTGATTGAATTTTGTAGATTGATAGCATTAGTGTTAGGACATTTAAGAAATAAAGTGGTATTGAACTATTTAGATGATATACTAATACCAGCAACATCTTGGGAAGAAATGTTCCATAAACTAACTTTAGTATTTAAAGCTTTACAAGACGTTAATTTAACTTTACGCGTTACAAAGTGTCGATTTGGTGTTAAATCGGTATACTTTTTAGAGTTTACTATTTTGGGGTAGGGAATGTCTCCTAGTATTATTAAATTAAAAGCTATTTCCGATTTCCAGGTACCAAAAAATGTATCAGAACTAAGGCAGTTCTTGGGTTTGAGTAGCTTCTTCTGACGGTTCGCTAAGAATTATGCAGTACGTGCTAGACCTCAGAGTAATTTGACCAAGAGAAATACAGCTTTTATACGGGGTCAAGAATAACAATCTTCTTTTGAAAATTGACGACAAGCATTGATTACGGCTCCTGTTCTTTAGTTGTATAACCCAAGAGCAGAGAAGACGGAGGTACACACAGATGCAAGTTCTTTGGGTTTAGGAGGTGTTTTACTTCAATCTAATAATATTGGAGAGCTTTATCCAGTTTATTATGTATCAAAGAAAACTACCGATGTTGAATCCCGTTACCATTAATCAAAGTTGTTATATTATGGCAATTGTGTAGACTTTGGAACGGTTAAGAAATTTTCTTATCAGCATAAAATTTGTTGTTGTTACTGATTGCCAAGCTTTAATATATTTGCATACACACAGAACAAGAAATCCTCAATTAGCTAGATAGAGTTTGTTTATACAAGAATTTGAAATGAAACACGTAGATGCATTATCTAGAACACCAGTTGAAGAACCAGAAGAAACAATGGAAACAATATATAAGGATAAGTTAGAAGTTTTTACTATTATGACCGAGAAAGAGCATATTTTGATTATCCAACGAAGTGACCCAAAATTGAGAAGAAAAATAGATACTTTAAGGAAAGATAAAAACGAGAGATCAGCTGAAAAAAAACGAAGTGAGAGGATATCTATTAGATGAAGGAAGACTTTTAAAGAATGTAACTATCGAGGGAGGCAACAAAATACTTTATGTAATACCAAGATCTGTAAGGAAGAGCATAGTAGTAAAATTCCATAATTTGATGGGACATTTTGGTCTTGGTAGAACTATGGCAAAAATTATGGAAAGCTATTGGTTTCCTAGAATGAGAAATTATGTGAAAAATCATATTCGAGCTTGTGCGGAATGTTTGATAAGCAAGATTCCAGGTGGTAGGCAACCAGGTTACTTACATTTACTTCCTCTACCTAACCGACCATTTGAAAGAGTGCATATAGACTATTTAGGTCCATTTGTTTTGAGCAAGTCAAAAAATAAATTTATATTAGTTATCCTTGATGCATTATTGAAGTTTTGTATATTATCCGCAATACCCAATGTAAAAACCAAATCTACAATTATTTGTTTAAAGAAATTTATGAGTCAGTATGGTACGCCAGAGAGGTATGTCACCGATAGAGGAAGTTGTTTTACGTCCGAAGAGTTTCACAATTTTTGTAGAAATGCAGGATGTAAACATACATTAATTTCAACAGAAAGACCTCAAGGAAATGGTCAAGTCGAACGTGTTCATAGAACTTTATTGGCTACGCTGATGACGGAAAATGTACAAGAGAGTGATTGGGATGAGCATTTGGAAGCAGTGCAAATAAATCTGAATGTGGCAGTTAACAAAACCACGGGAAAGTCACCATTTAAGATTTTACGTGGATATCTGCCTAATTTTGAAGACAGTAGTCTCAGTAGAATAGCAGATAAGGGCAAGAATATTTGGATCATGTCGGCGAAAATACAAGATGAAATTAAAAAGCAAATTAGAGAAAATCAAGAGAAGAGTAAGACGCGCTTTAACAAGAAGAGATTTTTAGGAACGTGGTTTAATGTTGGAGATCTGGTAATGGTAAGAAGATATGAGCAAAGCAAATTACAACGAAGATACAGAGGTGCATTCTTGGTAATTGAGGTACTTCCTAATGATACATATCGTATTTCGAAAATTAAACAAAATGGTGAAAATAGTATCAGACATACGACAGCACATGTATCTCAAATGAAACTATGTGTTAACCCAAGCGAAGATGATTCGGAAGATGACTGTGATCTAACTAGTGACGAAAATCAAAATTGTGGACGTGGATGTAGGTCAAAATATAAACCAAAGTGTTTAGAAGATTATGTGCTATATTAAGTTAAAAAAGAGAGGTCTTACGAGGCGCAGTAACTTCAGGATGACCGAGTGTTAGCGTTTGTGATTTTGAAAGACAGATCTAGAGTGAGGAAAAACAAATAAATAGAGACAATAGAAAAATAATTAGAGCATTTGAGTTCAGTTTGATTAATAAAAGAGTTATTTTATTGAATTAAATTCTTTGAGTTTATTGAGAGTCTTTATAATATTTTCATATTTAACACAAAGTTGTTTATGCAGTTGCCGGATGGTCTGTAAAGTACCCGAATAGCAGTAGCTTTTGCATTCAACTTGATCTTAACAAATAAGTATTCAATATCATTGTCAGCTGAAAAATCGAGAGAAACTTTTTCACGGTTTAGGTCAGCCCTCACATATATGCCTACTCCACCCTCTCTGCTGCCTTTCTAAAAAACTGATATCCAGGTATGAAAACTGCTCCATCAACCACATCCTCCAAGAGCCAGCTTTCACTTACAGCAAAAACATGGAAATTATCGTAATTATGGTAATTATATTTACTAAAAAATTGAAACCGTTAACAATAGATCTTACATTTAAATGTCCGACTTTCATGATAAATCTATCTACCTAAAACAAATAAATAATGAGACTATTAAAACAAACAAGTAAGTAAGAAAAACGAAACTAATAAAAAAAAATTATATATTTATTGGTTTATGAACGTGTAATTAAACACAAACGATGAAAAAAAA
>VTPC01008643.1:72453-83415 GCA_011009095.1 Ignelater luminosus | reverse complement strand
CTCAAGAGAGAAGTAAATATTGAATTGGCATTTCTCTCTTGTATCGTTTTAAAAGAAGGAAGTCTTCAGAAGACTTCCTTAGCATAATTAAGTAAGACAAATCAAGTGCTTATACAGTGTTTATTTTGTGTATTGAGTCTCATTGGTGAAACGTCAGAGCGAGTTTTAATAGAGCTTCCACGAGGTAAGTTACACACAGGGTGAGGTTTCGTAAGAGTGTGTCGGATTCACGAGTAGTCGCATGACCGACCATCAGAACCCTTCGATCTACGACTGCTGGCGCCCTCTTTTACGACCATCTATTAGTTTAATAAGAGTTTTGGAAAAAGGTGAGCTTCTCTTTGTGAGAGATTAGCCAAGTTTATTTGAGAATTCACCCCATTTGCGGCATGAGCTACGGGATTTAACATCTACCATTGGTCTGGACGGGACTTGTGCATACCTTTGAGCACTCGCCCGTTACAGCGTATCACTTCTGGTAGTTCAATTGTATGGATAAGGACACTCCATGGAACACCCTGTATAAAATATTTCCTGGGTAAGCTAAACGTTTTTTCTAAATATTAGTAAGACGAGTCTGTGAAATTAATGTTAGAAATAAGATCTTTAAAACGTGTTTCCAGCAGCTACAGACTCACTGTAAATTTTCCATGTCAATAAAAATTTGCAAAGCACTGATATTGTATCTACTAAAACTCCGATGAGTACAGTTTGATGAACATTTTCAATTTCCATAGCTTACTATATGCAAGTACTAAAAAACAAAGTTAGTATTTTAAATAGAACACCCTACATGTGTTGACATATTATGAGTCTGTACTTAATCTAAAATCAAGCGACATATGTAGGTATAGTGATTTTAGATGCCTACGAAGAGACACTTGTGTAAGCTTATATTTACATTCGGAGTCTGTTTGATGTAAATTCAATGTTTCCTAAAATGAACTGTACCTCTCCTTGGAAGGCGCTGGAACGATCTATGGGAAAAAGAGGAGCACCAACTAGTTTTTCTCTAAGAGGGAGGTGGTAAGCCAAATAACGTTTGGGAACCTATAATTTAGAACATACATAGACATGGAGCCAAATTGGCCAAATTGGTTCTTATATACAACAAAACACGTTAGTATATTTTGCAGCTTGACTATTAGAATTAAATTATTTTGATCAGATATCTGATCGAAAGTTAGTTTCTTCTAATAGATTTGCCTTTAGAAAAAGCAATTCAGACCCTGGATGGTACTCATGCCCACTGCTCATGTATGATTTAGAACGAGTGATTCCATACATCTTTGTCAAAATTTTAGTTGCAGTTAATGGTAAACGCAATAGAAAGTCAGCAGTATAAATTGAAGCCAGGCCCGCCCCTAACCACTTGAACGCACGTGTGCAAAACCGACTATGCCGCCCTCGCCCCCATCCTCTCTCCCTGACTGGGCTTGTACAAAGTAAAGAAATACTTTACAAAGTCAAACCATTTATTATCATTACATGTTTATGACGTAGAATTTCAAAAATCGTTGTTAATGTCAAACGCTCGGCTCTCACTCACTTATTGTACCAAATGAGGGTTCTTTGTGATTGTATCTACTTCTGTTAAGGTGGTTCGAAGCTGTACACGTGTCGCATCTTAATTCCGATAGATGGTGCTGTTATGAGATAATTGACAAAGCCAGTTGATGGTGATACAAAGTACCGACACCAAACAAACAACGATCGCAAAATGAGCTTAATAATGATTTTCTTTCCGTTAGAGGCGCTGTTAGTCTAGATTAAATTTGACAAGTTTAAACGTCAGTTTATAAGTGTGAGGTTATTAAAACTTAAATTTTAGAAAAATGTAATAAATAATGCGTTTTTGGAAACTTACTTTGTATTTTTGATCTGATCATGCAAATTACATGACAAACTTATCTGGATTAAACCGATTTATTCAAAAACGGTTGCTCAACCACTACGAAATCTGTTTTACAGCAATTTATAAAAACGTAATTGTGAAAGTGATGAAGATGACGACGAGGTAATAGAAAATATACACTTGCTCATACAAACTTTGCATGCAATACAGAATACGAAACAACAAGGAATTAAAAATTACCTTTTCCTAAGATTTAAATTTTAATAACCTCAAACTTATAAACTGACGTTTAAAGTTGTTAAAATTTAATCGAGAACAACAGCGGCTCTAACGGAAAGAAAATTGTTATTGAGCTCAATTTGCGATCGTTTTTTGTTTGGTATCGGTACTTGGTATCACTATCAACTGGCTTTGATAATCGACAATGCCAGTTGATGTGAGACGAAGTACCGGCACCATTGGCCTAATCAGTTGAAAACAATCTACATCGACGCATCATTCTTCACCACGACAATGCGAGTGCCCACACACACAAACTGTCGAGGTTTTAGCAAGTGAAAAAGTGAAACTGATGTCGCATTGTCCATATTCACCTGATCTAACACCAAATGACTTCTTTGTGTTTCCGACAATCAAACACAAAATGTGTGGTGAATGTTATTCTTCACTTGAAGTAGCCGTTGAGGCATTTAGATAACTGATTTCTGAGGTATACCAGCTTTAGATTAGAAAAAATGCTTCAAAAAATTTGTTTGAGCATAAGCAAAAGGATATTGATGCTAAGGGAAGTATTTTGAAAAACAATAAAGCCATTCACTAAATTATATCTGTGTACTGATTAATAAGAATGTATGAACATGAGAAGATTGCTGTATTTGCCGCCCCCCTAAACGTGCCGCCCGTGCGGTGCATACCCTGTACACCCGCTTACGGCGGGCCTGATTGAACCTGCTGGTGCAAGAAGGTAAAGTAAAGTAAAAAACAGTTTGATAAAGAAATTATGAAACGAAGAACCATTTAAAGAGTCTGAATCGAAATATGTTCCCAGTTCTGAATGCGAATCAGTTAATGATTGTCAACCATGGGCAAAACAACAAAGATTTAACACAGGTAAGCTGCTGATGTTCTCTTGTTACGGACGTTGATTATTATCTTTACTAAATTTTAGAATTTGATGAAGAAAATATAACTGGAGGTATTGAAGAATATAAGAATTAGAAGAAATAGAGCAGAATATAGTAGAACTTAAAAAAGAAGGTGAAGCGACAGGTAGACAGTTTTCCGTTTTTAGCTACAGCTTTAATACTAAACTATTATTTTTTCCGAAAATACTGAAAAACGAGAGGACATACAAGCTGATACAGAAGACATTAATAGGGGTAAATCGTTGATTCTTTCAAAAAAAAAAAACAAGTAGTGGTAGCAGTAGTAGTAAATTCAAGTTTTGCCCACAAAACAGTAAAAGTGAAAAAAATCGAGGAAAGGGTCACTGAAACCAAAAGCCATGGTCAAAACTAAACAGAGAGGCAGGAAGGTCTTATATAAAATCAAAAACAAGCTAGAGGCTATATCCATATCTGGACTGAAGATAATCGAGGTCGTGGTCCGAAAGAGATTGGAAGTTGTATTCTTTCTTGTTTAGAAACCACGCAAGATAGACATAGTCATTTAGTAGCATGAAGTGACTCAGTAGGAAAACAAAATATGAATTGTTTCATAATATGTTTATGGTATTACCTAATTAAACAGAATTTCTTTACTGCTATTGGTCACAAATTCTCAGAAATTGAGCACACTTTTATGAATTTTGATAGGGATTTCGCTGCAGCAGAAAAAGTAATTAAACTGACACAAAACATATACACTGTAGAAATCAAGAAAAGGCATACCTTTTATTATTACAAATGGTAGACAAAAAGTCTGCCAATATTAAGAAACTACCATATAAGAAAAACCAATAAAGTGGAAAGATAAACTTTTGAGAGCTTAGGTGGATAAGAGTTGACAAATTTGGAAAGACAAAATGCAGATACTCTTTAGATGAAGCTTAAGAATGGAAAGAAATAACTATAAAAAATAGATCTTTTTGACAGGTAAATCTATTGTTACTACTGTAGACAAGTTACGTCGTATCTAAGCAAGAAAATATGACAATATTCAAAAACAACTAGCTATCATTCCTGAGATATTCAGAGGACATTATAATAACCTGAAACGAGGTGAAAAGTTTATTGTTAACAAAATACGACTGGTAGCTTGTAAAATATAGATTACTCATTTGGGACAAGATGCTACAATCAAATAGAAAACATAAATTTAAATTTAAAGGCCACCCCATGTCTGATTGTATCCCATTAAAACATTCCCATCGATGATAAAGATCTAACCAAATCCAACCTTTTACAAACGTCGGGAATTGAGACTAGTTATAGATAGAGGGTTTGCACCCAAGGTGCAAGCAGATAGATTAGAAGAATATCCTATTGAGATTTTAAAGAGTCGTAGGAATTCGGGCAAACGACCTTTGGAAGATCGTATGTAAGGAAGGAAGTTTCTGGAACGACCAAGCAGACATCTTGAATCCGATCGATGTGACTTATTTCCTTGTCAGTCACGAAAATAGATAAACAGCATTTGCTGTGTTATTAAGATTTGTTTTACTTCTATTTTTCTAAATAGATATTTTTAAAAAATGTATTCACCTTAAATAAGATTTCAGACTAAAGTTATATGCCGACCAAGTATCCAAAATTCTAGAAGGATTTCCTCCATTAAACACGTGTTTGAAAATTATAAAGATTTATTGGTTTATAACTTTAATTGTAAATTTCATGCTTCATAACTTTTCCCTTAAGTAAAATATTACGTGGTATTGCAGTATAAACAAGTTAATATGAAGTACCTTGAATTGTTCCAGATAAATAAAATTATTGATAAAGCTAAGTAAAGTCATCACGATATAATCGTACAATTATGCAAATTTTCTATTTGCGTTAAAGAAAATTTTATATTTTTCATCTTAATTTAAAAAAAATTAAAATAATAAATTTTGCATTATCAACTTAAAATTTAATAATTATTATCAGTGAGGTGATGTATTATAATATTCAGTTGTTTCGCTAAAAGAATAAGTATTGAATGGTCTTCCTACCTAATTTTCTGCTAAGTGAAAGAAATTATGGTATTATCGTTATTAACTTTAAAACCTATTTTCCTCTATTATTACTGAGTAATACTTATACAATGAATATTTTATCCATTAATTCTTTATTTTTGTGTCATTTACCAAGGATCTTTGTATCTGCTATTAAAGTTACGTAATTGAAGTGCATGACTATTGCAAAATGAATAATTAATGGAATTATTTTTAATTCACTTAACACTTTTTAAGTATTTAATTTCTTCTAAACAGAGGCCATCCATATAAAAAGTGTTTACATTACGTCTAATATAGACAATAAACGTAAAGAAAATAAATAATGAATAACTCAGCCCTACCTGATGGAAACCGTAAATGCATAATGCAATTCTGTACTCACGCCAACTCTTTTTTACTTTGTATATTTCTATTATCACCTTTCAAGGGCGTTTTGTAAAAGAGTAACTTAAGGTGCAGGGTTTGTAATTTCATAATAACGTTCATTACCGTAACATTTTTAATTTTAATTTTCGCTTCGTTGCATAATGTGTTTCTTGTAAGAATATTTAAAAAATATCTTCTTTGTAATATCAGTCAAGTATACAAAACTCCATCATTTTTTGTTCATTATCTGATTGTCTGACAAGCTCTTTTTGTTTGAGACCAGTAATTAATTAACTGTACACTGTTTTGTCAAACATAGGCCACAAAATGTACACTGTCTGTAAGTACAGATGCAGATTTGATCACACATGTTCTAAGCAAATGGGCCTTCAACAGCCTAAATACTTTTTACGTGCGAAATTTCCATTTTCAATGACTACAATCGTACAGTTTTTATCTTATGACGCATCACCTCAGATCCATTTTTTTATTTCACTTATTATTCTTGGTAATTTTGTTACGTACGAAATTTTTATTGAGAAAGACAAAGAATTTTATTTCATCAGGTATATAAAGATACCTTAGATTTAATTAGAAAATATCTCATGCACCGCTCTTGACATGTGCGAAGTTGACTTGCTTACAGTCTAAGATGTTGGTCTATTCGTTATGGCAAAAGAAACGAGGTTATAAACTTTTCTTGATTAAAACAACAACCTTTTCGTCTTCTTCTTTTATGCCACGATGTTTTGGATTCCATGTAATCCAGAATTAACTGAAAGGCAATTCTCATCATAGCTAAGGTCTGAACAGCTGCTTGACATCTAGCTGCTTTCTCAACAAGAGTGATATATGCAAGCCAAAACGCAAAAACCTCTGACTGAAATATTTGCCAAATTCAAAATAACCGAAAATCAAGTAATAATTTAGAATTAAGCAAACGTAGCAACAAAGAATCATTCCTCTCTAATTTTCATATTTTGTATGAAACTTTTCTTACTATTCTCTTTGTCATCGTTAATATGCGAATGAGGTTTACATGCTCTTATAGAAAACAAACGAAAACATTTTTGAATCTGCTATTGAACGGCTGTTAAATTGTGAAACACTAACAAACAATATAAATAGATTTAATAATCATTGGCACTGTGTAGATTCAATGTGTGACCTTTGAGTTCAGACCCTATGTTTTACTGAAAATTGTTTTTTTCATTTAGTAAACGCGAATTGCTTTTTGAAATGATAATTCCCAGGCACGTTATGGAGATGCTGTAGCATTTAAACTTATCAAGACTAGAACTAATAACTTTTCTCCAATATTCTATTTATTATTTTCTAGAGCAAGTCAAGTCAAGTCAAAAAGTTATTTCCCCGTCGAAGGCGGGAGGCCGTTATAAGATCCTCATGAAGATTCTTCAGCCGACTTTGTGCTTATTTGCTGTTGGTAGCGACGTATGTTCCGTTCGGTGTTCGGGTTCGTTGTCCCCGGTTGGTCGATGGAATGAAAAATACTGTTCCGGCATCTGCCTTCACCAATAGGAAAAACCTCGGCAAAACCCTAGTGAGAACAGGCGGCCTGGGATTTCCCGGATCTCCCGAATGCAAACGCAGCGCTGGAAACGTTAACTACGTCGCACGGTAATTCTGCTAGCGCTGGCCGTCTTGAAGAGGAGTTGTTCCCCTAAATGTTGATTGCCTTTTTCTTCTAGGCACCCAACGTTGCAATGAGGTCCTTGACAAAGTGTCCGAAGGCGATCAGAGTCGAGAATCGAGAGTCTTCAGCGCTGGGAAGAGGTTAGCGAAGTCGAGACCTCCCAGCTGGTCTAGCCAGTTCAGAGAACTAGAGGCGGTGCCACGTGCTGTCGAGTTCGCGGAGCTGGACGACCCCGGTTCGCGGAGTAGACGCATTAACCGTCGACGCTACGCGGGGATATCGCGAGTACTCCTTGTAGCTTCGCACATGTGGCTGGCGTGTCTCTGGTCTTCGCACAGTCTCCGGTGTAATGTGCTCCGGCGCATTTCACGCACCTTGGGGCCGCTTTGCAGCATCGCTGCGAGTGGTCGAAGCGTTGGCATCGATGAAATTGGCCCACCGTTGCTTTCTTCTTCAGGTGTTCTACTGCGATCTTTAAGCCGAATAGTTGCTTGGTTCAGAGAATCGTCCCGCCCTGGGCGGTCCTGTCTAGGAGAACGAGGACCAAATGCATGAGAATCCTCTCCGGTCCGCGATGCATTCGGTGAACAGAGACGACAGAATAATTTCTGCGGGCAGGTTCTTCTTGTAATTCTACTGCGGTGATTACCTCGGGAACCTCTCGCAAAACGATCTTCTGTTGCTTCTCGGAAGGTTTCTGGTACAAGTGGTAGGGGATCTTCTTGGCGTCCAGAACTTCTCGGATCCCGTCGAAGTCCCGCACCCTCGTTGGCAGGATCGTTATGCCATCGCGGAGGTTTTTGGCCTTCGCTACGACTAGATCCCGCCGTGTGAATTTCCGCGAGATGTCCAACAATTGGTCCTTCGCGTGGAAGACTATGAGCGGCACCCTTGGGCTACACGTAACGGGGCCTCCGTGCAATACGGCGTCGCTCTCGTCTACGAGAGCCGAGAAGCGATTAGCCGTGGAGAGCGGTTGCGGTTCGTTAGAGGTTGTCTTACGACGTGGCTTCCTGAAGTGGGAGACGACTTCCATAAAGGCGTTGTCGGTTTCGGTGTCGGTGCCATCCCTGAAGACAAAAGAGGCGCAAGACATCACGTGGGACTCGGACTGCAGCACCTTGGAGTAGGAGGAGAGGCCTGTACCGTGACTTCCACAAAGAGCGGTGGCGGCGCTCGGCTGGGCTGCTGCTTGCTTTTTGCGGATTTTCTAGAGCTAGGAAGCTAGGCTGAGCGACATTTTCTCACACACCATGGAAGACAGAGTCACCATAAGAATTGATCTTTTGTAGTAAAAATAGTAAAATAGTACTTGTACTCGGACGTTTTCACATCTCCAAATAATGCATTACATACGTACCGGGTCACTCGTAACAATATCAAAACCAACCTATGAACAGTAGGTTTTGTAAGTGACAATTTGAAAAACTGCACAACTGAACGACGATTATATAGACTTTAACGCTGACCACTATCTTGAAGAGAACACGTATCATCTTCGAAGATCTTTCATGCTCCTGACCAGCTTCGATATGGCATTACAGTATGACAGTAATACTGGGACAATACGAGTATCACTTGTTTATGCGTTGCTAACAGTTGGTTAAGGTTAATCAAACAAAAACAACGCTTATCCTAAAAACCATCTGATGGCACCATGCACTACTCCAGTATCGGAAAAATCTTGATACAAAATCTTCCACGATACAAATCGTTTAACATCGGTTGTGTAATGTGGGATCTATCACAATTACGTTACTCCAATATTTAGGTAACGGCGGACTGGAAATAACGATGATTACTGGAGAGGTACGTATCCCTTCGCTTTGTTCAGAAGACTGAAAGACGCCAATATCAATCAGAAGTTTTAAACTCTAGTTAACTAAGACGCTGATATTGCTGTAATAAGATTTAAAGACATTTACAAATACATTGTGGAATGAATCAACCATAATAAAATTTTAAGACAAATCTAAAGTCTTATCAATCACAAACACTTTTAATCTCAACTGAAAGCAATTTAGAAACTTAGAGACATATAATAAGAAGCTTTATACAATGTAATAATGTAAAAAAAATTAAAAAATTACTCCTGAAATATAAGACAAAATCTTTATCATAATTAACAATCTGACCACTAATAAAATATTTATTAGTAATAATGAATAAGTTTAAACAAAAAAAAATTAAAATTTAATCAGAACAAGATTATTACTACCGGAATCGAGAATTGAGAAGTAATAACAACTTACTATGACTTCCTCGCTGATATACAGATCTGCACGCAGGGGAGGACTTAGCTGTAACAACCTAGATTACCGAAGCACACTATCAAATTCATGGTTTAAGTTCAGTTTTTATTATAACAAAAGTTGTAAACAAAAAAAAGCAAAAAAATATTTAACAAACCAGTAATACAAATAAATCCAAATGATAGCATTAAAAATTCTATGTGAAGATGATCGATAAAAATTTCATATGTATTAAATAGGTTAAAATATATTTATTAATATAAGGCGAATTGTATCCATATGTGGACTTAGCAGGTAGAAATTTCCATAACCAGGATTAAAAAATTAAAAGGCAACCCTGGAAGCAGATTTTAGTGTCAAACTTCTCTAAGCGGATGTAGCTTCAGGCTTTTGTCTGTCTGGCCATATCAGTTAGAACCTCTAGCTAGTGCAATTTATTATGAGGTGATGAGTTAATAATAAATTTACACGAAGAACACGATAATTCCCATGAGCTTCACGAAAATCTTCTGAAGATGGTTTTCTGGACCCCGTTAGCAAGAAGCGCAACCTGTGGGGCTTCGCACACTAAAAGAATTTTTACCTCCCACCACAAATACAGAAACCCGACAGGTTCACCGGGAATAAATGGTCTGCCCCCTTGCAGGAAAGAACAACCACCGCAACCTACTCGACATTACAACGTAAACCCGGCAGGAAAAATTCGAAACACTTACTGAAGAATAAAAAGAAAATCTCCGTTGAAATTTAATGTACGGAACCAGTCATCAAAAAATAGGAAGATGATGGTAACTAGCATCAACCAACAACACCTGGTCACCTATTTATTTCATACGCCAGGGTGCAAGAGAACTTAATTAATCAAAATTCACAAAGAGATTTTAATTAAAAAATAAACCCTACTAAGATGACATAACACTATCCCAACTGCTAACCAGATCATAAAATTAAACCCAAATTAAACAGAAATGATAACGAACAGCTGTTCGAGTTCCATAATTCTGCAATAAGAAAATAAACTTATACGTTGAAAATAATTATCCCGCTTGCTTAAATAAATAAAATTGAAAAGTTCGTTAACCCTAATCAATTTTAAAATTCAAAAAAAATCTACTAAAAAATAATCAACCTATCAGTGTGATCTCACAAGTACCAAAAACCTCTTCAATAAGAGAAAACTACAAAAAAAACACAAAATCTCATTGACAGCACAGGTTAAATACAACTCATGTAACGGAAACAAAGAAAATGAATGTTACAAGTTATGTAAACCTCACGGTAACAAGAGGTAACACTAAAAACTTCGCTGATAAATTACACTGCAAAACCATCAAAAGTTTTCTTCGAGATATACAACGACAATTTCACTAAATCAAAGAATCGTATTGTCTTGAGTTGATCTTTAAGACATTTGGTGCTCATTAATCTTTGCTATTAATAGGTTTCAACAAAATGTATTCCTATCTCAAAATTTACTGCTACACTTCTATTTCCGAATACTTGTTCATGTTCCTAGTCATAAAACACATACAAGGGCGGTTCAGTAAGTACCCGTGTTTGACGACAGAAGGCGTTCCTGCGGGAAGTTGGTGTTATCATCGTGTGCTGCCATCTATCAAACGACGGTATAACAAATTGCAGACTGATTGATAGGTTAGTTTGGATTTGACAGCCATTT